>JAOTRH010434616.1:0-34142 GCA_034768845.1 Heliamphora exappendiculata | reverse complement strand
GGCGGTCGCCACTTTGGGCTAGGGTTTCTACAAAGTTCTATGGCGGGCGCCATGAAGAGAGTTGGCGGTCGCCTTACCTGGGCAGCAAGTTTCAATGATTTGTCAAAATTTCATTGACTTGAAGATTTTGGGTTCAAATACCGAGCTTGGATCACTTCCCGAGGATCGTACAGAAGCACTAATCCATTTGTTTTTATCATCGGATTCGCCTAAGATTAGGCGGGGTCAAATTAGGATATCTACAGTTGCCCCTCTTTGATATAACTTGCATAACAACGCGTGAATCAAGTTATATCAAAGACCCAGAGACAACAACTATTTGCCCGAGCCGTTAATCTTAGGCCACAAATACACAAGCATGCATATGATGTTGGTCGTACTCGAATTTTCATCAAGCTGTCTACGTACCCCTTTTGCTAGGGATCAGACTAGAACGTAGTTCATGGGGCAAAATGCGAGATGCAGTGATAAGAAACATGATGTGGATGCTTAACATGAATAAATGCTAACACGATACAGATAGGTATAGTGTACTGCAAATGCGAGTCAGTTTAAGGTCGTGAGGAGGACCGACGAGTCAATTTAGGGTCGTGAGGCGGACCGACGAGTCAGTTTAGGGTCGTGAGTAGAACCGATAAATCAGTTTAGGATCGTGAGGAGGACCGATGAGTCAGGCGTCAAATGTTAAGTCAAAATTTAAGAATGCGGGACCTTAGGATTAGGTCTATTGGAAACGAGACTGAAATGATCGGAAGCCAAGTTAGGCTGAAAACTTTTTGATTTATCGGGAAGGAAGATTACGAATTAAGAGGTCGAGTTAAGACCTAAAAATTCAAAACGGGGCACGGGATAATTTAAAAGCCAAGTTATGACTTAAAATTAAATTTATCGGGAGAAGAAAATACCTCAAAGAGATAAGGGTTTAAAACACACAAAATTTTCTCGAGAAACCTCCGAGATTACAAAATTATTTTTGAAAATCTCTAAAAGTTATTTTTAGAAACAAAATATGTACCCAAAAATAAACATCAAAAATTTTATGTTTTTTGGAAATTATTATTATTGTTATTATTTTTTTTTGGTAAAGAAAATAATTTAATGAACAAAATTTGTGTATAATAGTGATAACAAAACACAAAAGAAAAATGCCCAAACAGCCCCAAAAAAATCCTAAAATGTCATAATGACAAACTGACCTGACGTGACTTTTGGCAAGCTTGCGGTCGCCAAGCCCAAACCCTTCTGACATGGCGACCGTCGGGTACAAACCCTTTGAACATGGCGGTCGCGTGTGGCTTTTGGAAAACCTGGCGGTTGCTCACTTTAGAGTTGGCAACCGCCAACTCCAGGCGTGCATAAGACCCTTTGAGGCGCGCGGGTGTGGCTCATTCTTCACCTTATCACTCTCTCTCTCTAACCCTCTCGCACTCTCAAACTCTCTCCCGTCTCTTTCTTGTCCTCCCATCTCTCTTGTTTTCCCGGTTTCTTTCTTGCTTCTCACGATGTTCACCTTTCTATTGGTGATTCCATTCTTCTTCATGGCAGGCCACGGCCATGGGGATGACGACTCGGGGGTACGACAAGACCCTTCTGCTAGCGGGGTCACTTCCACTGCTACGATGGATGCCCTCGTGGTCGAGGTTGAGCTTGCCTTCCGTCACGTTGCTGAGGAGGCGCGAGCAGCTGCTACGGCGCAGACGGCTGCAGAGGCTGAGATTGCTAGCTTTTTGGATCCTGATGCTGGGGATGGTCGTCCGACGCCTTTCAACCCACACACCTATGCACTATTACCTCATAGCGTGGTTCTGCGCGGGATGAGACGCTACGAGCCTCCTGATGATGCGATTGCCGCCGACATTCTTCTACGAGAGCCCGACCACCACATATCTCGTCGACGTCCATCAGTAAGTACCCTATCCTTACTTGTTTTAATTACCGAAGCATAAAATATAGACGCATGTTTGGGATCCTCTCATATGATGATGATGATTGTTGATGATGATAAATGATGAATGATGATATTTTATTTCGATGTTTTTTATGAATGGTTATGAATGCCGATTGATGATTTTGAATCTACTTTTAGGTATCTATGCAATGGAGATCAAAACAGTAGAGACAACTAGAATCTTTTAAACAATCAACAACAACGGGCGATTATTTTAGCGAAAATCTAAAAAAAAGTTTTATTATTTATTTTAAGAAAAACACAAATCTAGGGGGGAAAGTTTTGTTTTAATTTTTGATTTTTTTTTGTTGGAAATTTCTGATAGAATCTTAGAAAATTTGGGTAAATTTTTAAAAAACTTGAAGAAGTTTTGAGAAGCTTTAGAAAATTTTAAAAATTTTGAGAAAAATTCTAAAAATTTGAGAAAATTTTAAAAATATTCTAGAAATATTTAGAAAATCCTAGAAAATTTAAGAAAATTCCTATAAATTTAAGAAAAAATTTGAGAAAATTTTAAGAAAAATTCTAGAAAAATTTAGAAAATCCTAGAAATTTTTGAGAAAATTTTGGAAAAATTTTAGAAAATTCTAGAAAATTTTGAGGAAAATTTTGAGAAAATTTTGGAATGTGTTATAAAATTCTAGAAATTTTTAGAAAATCTTATAAATTTAAGAAAAATTTTAAGAATGTCCTAGAAATTTGCAAAAAATCTTTAAAAAATCTCAAAAATTTTAGGAAGATTTTTGTTCTTTTTTTATTCTTTTTTTTTATATCATTTGGGAAGAAACCTAAGAAAAAATAATAGAAATTTGACTGGTGCAACAAGACTTCGGGTCATTAAGAATCACGAATCTAAAGTTAGGGCGCCTAATTCCTTAGGGCTTGAAAGAAACTAAAGGGTCGTCACTTGAACACGAACCTAGGGTTGAGGCGCCTAGTTTCCTAGGGCTTTGCCTGCAGATATTTCCTGTAGTTTGCTTGCTCGATTTGTTCTTTATATGTTCTCTATCTGTCTCCTTTTATAGGCTGGTCATTATGTTCGGGGCTTCAGAGGTTCTGCCTCTGGGGAGGTGTTGGAGTGGTATGATGTACTCCCTGCTCCTAGCTGGGCTTACACCAATGCCTCCGGCTTTGCTCACTTCATACCCCTACTGGGTCGGATGAGCAACGACCGGTGTGGCTGACAGCCCTGGCCGAGCAGTGGTGGGATACCACCAACACCTTCCATTTCACCACCTTCGAGGCCACCATTACACCTCTAGACTTTGCACTCATCACAGGCATCCGAGTTGGAGGAGCTCCCGTCCCATTTGATCCTACCATTGCACAGTCTGCCGATGCCCTGATGTATTTCCTTGGGGCTACTCCGGCGCAGATGGACCGCGACTGGGTTCGATATACCTAGTTTTTCGACCGTTTCAGATACTTCCAGTGCACTGAGCCCCGCCACTATAAGTGGGTTGCCTAGGGATTCTTGATGTATATGTTTGGTACCTCCTTATTTTTGAACAAGGAGAATACCGTTCATTAACACTACTTGGGCGGCTTGGCTCATCTTGATCGGGTTGCTTCGTACGACTGGGGCAGCGCTACTTTGGCTACCCTCTACAGTTTCATGAGGACACTGACCCTTAGGAGCTCAGCATTGGAGGATACTGGAGGGTCTGGGAGGTATGGCATAGTTTTCGCAGTTCTTCATCTATTTTCGTTATCTGTTATTTTTGCTTGCTAACATCTTCTTCTTTACAATTATGGGCCTATGAGTTCCTCGGGCTTCACGTCCCAGTGAACTCTACGGCAGACCCTCTGGTTATTCCCCGTGCAGCCTGGTGGTCCCGTGGGCTGAAAGGAAAGAAAGTCGGGGGGAAGGACATTGACTGATTTCGGGTCTCACTGGACCGGCTGACTCCTGACCAGGTATCACCACTTACTGTTCATTACCCTATGCACCAAACTTGTTCACTGCACTATACCATACTGATTACTGCACTGTACCATACTGACTACTACATTTCGTTTACTGACGCTGCACTATTTATTATTGTACTTTGTAGGTTCATTGGGGCGTCTGGCATGGAGTTGAGGACCGGGCTAGCGCAAACTTGATGCGTACCTGAGAGATCACTTCCAGGCAGATCTTGCTGGAATGGCCATTTGGACGGGAGTACTATCTAGGAGAGCGAGTGGTTTGCCAGTCGCTTCGCCTAGATCACTTTTGGATCCCGGTGGTCCCTCCAGTCTATATGCGCCGGACTGATCATCTAGGCCCCATCAACTTACTGCTAGAGACGGTGGGGACCCCAGTTGCGGAGCTACTAGTGGCGGAGGGGGACTACACCATCTGGGCCCGGGCGCACCTGATGGGTCCCTTAGGTCCTAGCCCGGCTGGTCCCAGTGGTAGGAGGCGAGCACTGGCGGCCGCCGATGCCAATGCTACTGGAGGTGCTGGGGTTGCGACTGCTGCTGGAGCAGCCGCCAGAGCTGCTGCCAGGGATGTTGCTGGCTGGAGGGGCCCAGAGTTACCATGGGACGTCCAAACTGTGGTATACAGCTTCCTCTTCTCTCTCCCGGTTCCTATTTTGTCGAAATCAGAGTTTAGGGCTAACATCGGCCAGGTTTGTCTTCTACCTTTCTCTCAGTCACTTGTTCTTTCTTTACCTATCTAGTTTATTTTAGAGCTATTCTCTTTTACAGGTTGATCAGGCTTGGTTAGATCGGACGATACTGATTATTATCAGTTTGAGAGTACTGGTCTGGCATATGGATGCCTCGATGCGAGCAGCCGACATTGGTTTCATACCAGTAGCTGCCGTGAGTAGCTTATATGTTTCAATTTTTCTTCATTTTCTTGTCGTTATCCTGTTTTGAGTCTTGTTTTTCTTTTGGCAGCCTCCAACTCCGACTACCAGTGTGATGCCACCACCTGCTCCAGCCCCGGCCCCAGCCCCGGTTAGAGGCCGTGGTTCCCGGGCGTCCTCTCAGGCTCGTTCTAGAGGGTCGGTCTCATCTGCTCGGAGCCAATCTAGAGTTGTCTCTTCCTCTAGCAGTGATGGCAGCGACGACTTCGACAGACTGTTCGAGGATGATAGCTCGGACGAGGCTGGTCCTTCCTCCCGCCGAGTTCGCCCTAGGCATTCCTGAGAGAGAGAGCTTTCCCCTTCCCCAGCTTTACTTACTATTTGATACATTTATTTTGATGGGCCTGCATGCCCCAGTTTGATACACTCACGAGCCTGCGTGCCCCATTTCACTGTTTATTGGGCCTGAGTGATCCAGTATTACTTTGCTACTTTTTGATGCACTTTGGGCCTTCGTGCCATTTCATTATCTACTTATCTGTCTGTCATATGGTTCTCTCTTATTTACTGCCCAAACTGCCTTAGGTGCATAGTTCAAATATCACAACTAATTCAGATCACACAACCTGAAAATTACCCCACACCCGCCATGTTAGAACATGGCGGTCGCCATAACATAACATGGCGGTCGCCACTTTCCCAAAATGTCTACTTGGCGGTCGCCCTCTTCATCACGACGATCACTTGGTCAAAGGAATGATGTCACTGTACCGTACTTTTTGGAGTTGGCGGTCGCCTACTCACAAGGTGGCGGTCGCCACATTTATTGTCCTTTTTGCCGAAATTTTGATTTTTCGCCATTTTCTACTTATAAATATAGCCCTGGAGGCCCCATTTTCTATTGCTCGGACTCAGATGGCTTCTCCTCTTTCTCTATGGATTGAAACACTTTCCCATATTGAATGTCTGAACTTCTCCCCATTTGGCTTGAATGCCATTTTCTCACTGAGGAATGTGAAGATTAAACAAACCCTTATTGATGGCTGCTGCACAACTGTGAGATCCGCAGTCCCATGTCTTTCGGTTTGGTCTCGAAGAACTCTGTCCCACCGTGGAGGAGTTTGCTGCAATCTTGGACTTGGCTCCGTGTGGTTCTGTTGTCGTTCGTACCTCCTTCCTCTCAGTTCGGCAGCAGGTGACGCAATTTTGTGGTCTATCCAGGATGGAGGCTTCCCTTTTGACCTTGGGTGACTGTCTTAACATCTCATGACTTATTAAGAGATTTCATCCTACTGGTGACCTCAGTGATCTCGACTTTCAGCTACGGCGTCGTTATACATTTTGCTTCTACCTCCTTGCCCAGTATCTACTTGTCCCTTCCGATGGGCAGGTTAGTTGTGTCCCTGTTGACATTGCTGGCCAAATGTGCATGGATAAAGACTTCGTGCCCCTGGTTTTGGCTGAGACACTGTTGGGCTTAGACGCTATTCATCGTGGCAAAACCACCACCTTTGCTGGAAGCCCCTTATTTCTCCAAGCGATCTTAACATCTTTATTTGTATCAAGTACTCTGTTATACTGCAAAGGTCTTTCTCTTACTGTTCTAAGTATTGACCTAACTAGGTTTCAACCTGTTTTGATGATAACAAATCAAAGCTTCTAATTGTGCAAATTGAGTGTGTTCACAGGACTTCAATGACACAAGCACAATTGAGAAGGCAAAATAGAAGCCATGAAGCATGAAGATCATATTCAAGCGGCTAAGATCCATGGAGCAAGAGAAAAACCAAGAAGTCAAGAAAATAACTTGAAAGACTTGAAAATTTTCTAAGTATAAATGCACTAGGACCTATGTAAGTTCACATACCATTGGTTATATGTGTGAAAGCTCATAGGAGACCTTAGATGGACCATAGGTTGGTTAAACATTTCATAACAAGTCATTTTCAAAGTATAAAATATATTTTAAAATGTTTCAAATGAAGTTCAGCAAAAAATATGCAAAATTTGTGTTAAAAAAATTGACATACCTTCGGTATTTCAGCCATAACTTTTCGTACAAAATGAATTTTGATATGAGGTTTGAACCATTGGAAAGTAGATTTTCGGGGCTTCAATTTGAACACAATAACGACTCTATCCAAAGTCCGGATGAAGGAGTTATGGTCGTTTGAAGTTGGGAAAATTGAGCAGTCGCACGTCAGTCGACCAAGGATCAGATCCAGTCGACTGAAGTCATGTTAAGTCGACCGAACTAGCTTCTTCACTCGACCGAACAGGCTAATTTTTGAATTTTGAGCTTAATGGCTAGTTTGACATTTTCTTATTTGGCCCAACGGCTAGAACGAACTTTTGACCTATAAATAGAGCCTTTGAGCTCTAGTTTTACACACTTCAAACCTTCAAATCAACTCTCTCATATATATCAATTTTGTTCTTCAAAATCTTCATTTTTATAAATCATTTTTGAGAGAAAACCTTAGAATTCCTCTATTGAGCTTCTCACTTATATATCCTTAGGAGTGAACATTAGAGTGATTTATTTTTGTATTCACTTACTCGCCAAAGGAGCTTATTCATTGTATCATCCTACTTGGATTCCTTGTATTCTTGTTGTAACTTAAGAAGGTGATTCTTAAAAGAGGTCACTCTACCTATTGTAGGTGAGAGGGAACTCTACCTATAAGGAGAGACTTGAAAAGGAGAGATCCTCAAGAGAGGCTACTCCGTCTAGACTAAGGAGAGAGGCTCCTCTGCCTATTGAAGGAGAGGTAGTAAGAAATCCTCATAACGATTGACTTGAGGCAAGGACGTAGGCCGCTGCGCCGAACCTTGTAAAAACCTTGGTGTCGTATCTCTAACTTGCTTTACTTTTTATTCTCATTATTATATTGTTGTTTATTGTTACACCACACACACATTTTCATATTTGAATCATTCTCTATTATTTGTTCTTATATTTTTAATTTCTTAAACCAAGAAAAGTGTTAAAACTAGAAGTTGTAAATTAAATTTTATACTTGTGATTCAAATCCTCTAACAAAAGATTTTTTAAGTACACTTGTGTATATTCAACTTGTAAAGAAAAGCTATACTTATATTATTAATAAAAAGGTGTTGAATCTAGTTAATAAAAAAATTTATTAAATTCTACACTTGCACTTAAATTCTTTTAAGAAGAGTTTTTTGGATTATAAGATTAATTAAAATATTATTGTACCTTAATCTTCAAACAAGTGGATATATTCGAATATATACCTAAGAATTAAAAAATTATATATATCTATATTTGATTATTTAAACTAAGAATTTTTTTATCCAATTCCCCCCCTCTCCTCTCGTGGGATTGCACATATACTATCACTAACTCTTGCTATAGATCTGGCTGATAGAGAAGGTGAATCTTGTACAGAAACCTCCCACTGATAGGCACAATACTGCTGCTTTCTTTTACTGCCCACGTTGTCAGATATGTGATACTAAGACAGCCTGGTGACAATATCTTTTCTTTCCGATTAGCCCAGACATTACCTAGTAGTGTCCTTGGTGGCGGATTCCTACTATGACTCTGACCACTATGGATCATCCTGGTGTGCTGCTTGTTAGCCTACATCAGACTACCTTCTACTACCCTCACATGATCATGTGGCAGTTCGGGCAAAGTCAGATCGTATTTCTCAGTATTTGAGGTCGTTTATTTTCCTCTGCACTGCAGGCTCATTTTCTAGCACAGTATCGGGATGCCTGGCCATCTCGCTCATTGATGGAGATGCACGAGTTGCAGTGTCCCGATCTTTCTGCTGACTACAAGACATGGTTGACACAAGATAGGGAAAAGAAAGATAGAGAAGAGGGGAAACAAGCAACGAAAAGGACAAGAGTTTGAAAATCTCTACTTTATTTTTAAAATTTTCACAGCTTTCTTTTTTTTATCTGTAGAGTTTGGGACTTGTGTACCCTCCTTTTATTTAAAAACTTTGTAGTCTTGTCTAAAGTAATGAAAAACTCCCACTTTGTGTTTAAGATGATTTATATTTATCTAAAATTTTAATGACTTTATTATTAAAATTCAAGAATTAATTTGCATTGGTCTTAATTCAGATTCAAGATGGTTAAAGACAAAGAAAGTGGCCAGACTTCTTAAAGAAGCTGCATACGTATCCCAAAAAGATGGAATCAGACCTTAATGTAGTTCGGGCTCGGTTTTCACTTGGGTATTGACACTCTCTTTTTGTAATGTCCTAACTTTTGCCAAGGTCGCCCTTTCGAGTTTTCGATCTTGCGGGCTGCTCTAACCTTTGCCTGAATAGCCTTTTCGGTTTTCAACTCAGCGAGCTTCTATTTTATCTTTATTTTTTACCTCAAGGATAGTACTTTTGAGTTGATCAAGGTTAACAAGGGTGGAGAATACATTGCCATCCAAATCTATGATTATGACTGCACCAACGGTTATGATGGTTTTTATTAGAAATGGTCCAGACCAGTTTGGTTTAAATTTACCCCTCGGGTCGAAAATAGGAGCTCTGATTTCCTTAAGAACCAGATCGCCTTCTCTAAGATCTCGAGTCTTAACCTTCTTATTGAACGCCCGAGCTATCCTTCTTTAGTAACCTTGTACATGAAATAGGGATTGCAGTCTTCTTTCATTAAACAATAGCAATTCTTCCATCCGGTTCCTCTGCCATTCTGCTTCTGAGATACTGGCCTCGGCCACTACCCTTAGCGAGGGGATTTCCACCTCAATGGGAAGGAAAGCTTCCATCTCGTACACTAAGGAGTATGGCGTAGCCCCGATTGAAGTTCTGATCGACGTTCGGTATCCCCATAGTGCAAATGGTAGATGCTCTGGCCAATCTTTGTGTGAGTTGATTGTCTTTTGCAGAATTTTCTTACTGTTCTTGTTTGCTACCTCGACTGCTCCGTTGGTTTGTGGTCGATATGGCGAGGACTTGTGAGCCACTATCCGGTATTCCTCGAAAAGATCCAAGACTTTTCCTTGAAAATGTGAGCCATTATCCGAAATGATCTCGTGGAGAACTCCGTACCGACAAATGATATTTTGCTTGATAAACTTAGCAACATGGGAGGCCTTCAATACTGAGTATGAAGCTACTTCCACTCACTTGGTAAAATAGTCAATAGCCACTAAGATGAACTCGTGTCCATTAGATGCCTCCGGTGTTATTTTGCCAATTACGTCGATGCCCCATGCTGAGAATAGCCACGGTGACGTCAAGTTGTACAGTTGAGACGGGGGTACGTGCATGAGGTTTGCATGAATCTGGCACTTGTGGCACCTCCGCACAAACTATATACAATTCGTCTCCATTGTCATTCAAAAGTACACTTATCGTAGGATCTTCTTGGCTAGCATATTTCTGCTCATGTGTGGTCCACAGACTCCCGCATATATCTCTTTCATTAGTTCTTGGCTCTCTTCCATGTTTACACACAGCTTGTTGATCCTAGAATGTCCTCGTTTGTACAGTCTACCACCACAAACGACAAACTGCGCAGATAATCGTCATATTGCCCTTTTATCCTTTTTGCTGGCAAACTTGGGATACTCTCCTTTTTCTATGAAGTTCTGAATGTCAACGTACCATGGAAGTCTGTCAGTTCTTTCCCCAATAGTAGCAGTCATCTCGTATGCCAGCTTTCTTTTCTGCTCTATTATTAAAGGTCTCATCCGTACTCTGGGTGGTATGTCAATCATGAATGGCAGGGTGGCAAGTGCATTGGCGAACTTGTTCTGTAGTCTCGGTA
The DNA here is from genome assembly GCA_034768845.1 of Heliamphora exappendiculata. Classification (NCBI taxonomy): domain Eukaryota; kingdom Viridiplantae; phylum Streptophyta; class Magnoliopsida; order Ericales; family Sarraceniaceae; genus Heliamphora; species Heliamphora exappendiculata. Next base: position 23,630 of record JAOTRH010434616.1, on the reverse strand, counting down.
CATGGGTAAATATCACTAATTCGAAGCACGGTATCAGTTTCTCCAGCTCTTGATGGTAAAGAATTAAGGTTAAATCCCTGACCCTTCATTCTTGTCTTGCTTGCGAATGTACCAGTGCTGAGTCTACAATGACTTTCAGTTTCCTTGTCCCTAGTTCTAAGGCTGCCTCCAATCCCGCTAAACATGCATCATACTTAGCTGATTGTTAGTGACTTTGAAATTGAGTTTTAGGGACAACTGAACATGTGATTCATCGAGAGAGACAAGAAGGAATCTTATTCCATAGTCATATTGATTAGATGCGCCATCAAAATATAGAGTCAATTTTTCTTCCCCAACTTTCATTAGCTGTTTGTCGAAAAACTGGAATTTTGCACTTTCATCCCCTTCGACTGGTTGGTCGACTAAAAATTCTGCCACTGCTCTGCCTTTGATTGACTTTCGGGTGACATATTGGAGATCAAACTTAGACAATAGCAGCAACCATCGGGCCAGCCTTCCTGTTAATGCCGGCTTTTCAAACAGATACTTCAACGGGTCCATTCGAGAGATGACGTTCACTGTGAAAGACAACATCTAATGCCTCAGTTTTTGAGAAGCCCAAACCAAGGCCCAACACGTCTTCTCTAGTGGCGTGTACCGTATTTTTGACCTGATCATCTTCCTGCTTAAGTAGTAGACGGCCTTTTCGATTATGGTTTCTCTCTCTTGTTTAAGCATTCATTCCATAGTTGAATCAGTCACTGACAAGTAGATGATCAATGGCCTGTCAGGTTCGGGAGGGGCTAGAACATGAGGGTTTTGTAGGTAATGTCATATGGCATTTCTAATCCCACTCAAACTTGACTCCCTTCTTCAGCAGGCGAAAAAGGGGTTCACAGGTAGTTGTCAATTTTGCGATGAAGCGGTCGATGAATTAGATCTTTTCCCAAAAACCCCTAACTTCTCGCTTGGTTCGCGGAGGAGGTATTTCCAAAATTGCTTTAATCTTTGAGGGGTCGACTTTGATGCCCCGTTGGGTGATCATGAATCCAAGCATTTTTTCGGCGGTGATCCCAAATGCATATTTCTGTGGGTTAAGCCGCATCTTGTACTTTCAAATCCTCTCGAAGAATTTTTACAGCGCTATAATGTGACCATCCCAATCCTTAGACTTAACTATCATGTCGTCCACGTATACTTCAACCTCCTTATGTATCATGGCATGCAATAAGGTAGTGGCAGCCCTTTGATAGGTTGCTCCGGCATTCTTCAAGCCAAATAGCATAACACAGTAACAATAGGTGCCCCAAGGCGTGGAGAATGTCGTCTTTTCTCTGTCTTCAGGGTCCATTAGAATCTGGTTGTACCCGAAAAAGCCATCCATGAATGACAGCAAGGCATGTCCCGCTGTACTATCTACCAAGACGTCGATGTGTGGCAGTGGAAAATCGTCTTTCAGGCTAACCTTGTTGAGATCTTGAAAGTCCACGCAGACTCGAATACGACCGTCCTTTAAAACTGGCACTACGTTGGCTACCCATTTCGGATACTCGGTTACCATTAGGAACCCAGCATTGATCTGTTTGGCAACCTCTGCCTTGTTCTTCAGAGCCCATTCTGGTCGGATTCGTCTTAATTTTTGCTTGACCGGTTTAGCATCAGGGTATAGGGCGATGTGGTGCTAAACAATGTCGGGATCAATTCCGGGAATATCTTCATAAGACCATGCAAATACATCTTTGAATTCTTTTAATAAAATTATTAATTGTTCCTATTCAACTAAGGATAAAGAAGAACCAATTTGAACATTTTGCGGGTTAATTTCATCACCCAGATTTATTGACGAAGTTTTTTCAATTATTTGTTGGGCATGCATTTCTTCTTCTCTTTTTATTAAAAGTTTTATTTCTTCGAGAATATCTCTATCGAATTCAAAATCGTCAGAAAGCGTGTGAAATAAATTGAATAAAGCAGAGTAATCAAAAATCTCGTTTATTTCATTAATAACAGTGAGAATTACAAACTCGATAGTAAAAGTAGGAAGAGGAACACTAACAGACGTGCCCTTAATTACAGACTCCAACTCAAATTTGGACTCGGAATAGATGACCTGTACGCCAGAAGACTCAATGGACCAATTATTTACTTCCTTTGTGGTCGCGTCGGCAATGAGCTTGGTATAATCTGCCAGCGCGCTAAAGCCTATCATGAAACAATCCGATTCAGTTATGCGCAACTGAGCCATATTTTCATTGAACAGCACGCCCAGGTCAGCTCCATCCAACTTGTCAGCCCAGTCCTCTTCTTGAACCTTCTTTTCTTTCTTCTCTCCTTCCACTATTTCTTCCTCCTTTGTGTCAAACAATTGGTGGCTAAAAAAGATCTCCAACCTAGACAGCTTTTGATTGGTTTCTTCGTCGATCCATGGCTCCGAAAAATCACAATACGGGAAATCTTTCCCTTCTTTGACGAAGTATCCATTGAGTGTCCCGAAATAATTAGTCTTTCTCCCCCTTCTAGGCCCTTCCATATCTCTTTTCGTTGGTTTATACCCAAGACCAAAATGGTGTGAAGTCGGCAATACTTGAATGGGTTCCGAGATCCCCTGCTACTTGCGTCTTAATCCCATGCCCGGGAAAAATGACATTTTTCTCATCATCATTAAAGCTCGTGGGTTGACATACATTTCTTCATCATTCATTAGTGTCTGAACAGCCCTAGCTTCATCAAACTGAAAGCCACTAAGCGACACGTCGTCTTCACTATGCTGAACTTCTAGTAGAGTTGTGCCTTCTCTTCCCTTCGGGGGATGAATACTATCCTCTACATAGATGGTCAACATTGTCCCATTCTTTATCAATGTCAGCTTTTGGTGAAGGGTAGAGGGTACTTCCTGAACATTCGGATCATGTAGCCACGGCCTGCCTAGCAGTAGATTGAAGGAAGCCAGGACATCTAGCACGTGAAACTCTACTAACGTTTCCAAAGGTCTCACTGAAACGATGAATGATATTAATCTCAGTACATCCCTTCTGGTGTTGTCATAGGCCCGCACCCCTTGATTGTAGGGAGTAAATTGGTCGGCCCTCATCCCTAAATAGATGACTGTTCTCAATGGGCAAACATTCAAGGCGGACCCATTATCGATGAGGGTTACTGGGACCCATTTTTCCAAGCACTTGACAGTGATGTAGGGCTGCTTGTTGTGACTTTTTCCTTCAGCGGGCAAATCCTTATCAGAAGAGGAAATGACTCTTGGTTCGACGGCTGGCACAATAAGTCCAATAAGCTACTCAGGGGTTGCATCTATCGAGACACTGGCCTTATTCAGCACTTTCAAAATAGCTTGTCTGTGCTTGTGCGAAGCCATCAACAAGCCCCAGATACTGATCTTGGCCAGTGTCTTTTTCAACTGTCTCAATATGGCATCATCTTCCTGTTCTTGCTTTATCTCTTTCTCTTTTTCACTCGGTTGTCCTCTCTCTAACTGAGCTGACTTAAAATGTCTTCCACTTCAGGTAAGGTGCTCCACGCCATCTTCGGGGTCCCATAAGCCGGGCAAAATATTATCAGTCTGTCTCACTTCGCTTATGTGCGGAGGGCTTTCAAACGCCCACAAATCATTTAGGTCACTAATAGCCACCCTTTCCCTTCTTTCCTCGTTGTCTTCGATAGCCCATGTGTTGTCAATTTTCTCCCAGATGTCTTCCTCAATAAAATCTATCTGCTGCTCTTGAGTGGCCCAAAAGTCAACCCACTCAGCCCCATCAAATTTCAACACGATCCTTACCAGCCAATAGGATTGCATGTCATCAACGTATACCTCTTCCTCAAAAAGTTGGGGAAAGGTGATTCCATGGAGTACATGGCCAAACCCATAAGGCCTAGTTGGATAATCCAATAGCCAATCATCCACCTCGTTGTGCTCCTCTTCCTCATGTTGGTAAACTTGGATCATGGGTCGATACCATTCACAAGCATTATCGTTCCATTCTTCCATTCTATCTCGGCTGCCTCTAATCATCATGAATGAACAACTTTTCAAATCCTCGATAGATGGAACAAATGGGCACGGTAGGCGTGCTGAGCAAATAAATTGACTCAGGTCTTCCGACTATCCCAAAGTCACACAATTTACCCCAGATGGCTTGGCATGATTCGGTAGAGGATTGGTTGTAACATTTAGTTTTGGAGCAGCGGACGGTGGAGGGATCACCTTATTGTCGATGAAATTTTGGATCTCTTGTCGAAGTCTCGTACATTTGTCAGTCGAATGCCCGTGGCCTTGGTGGAAGGCGCAGTATTGAGAGGCATTGTATCTCGAGGGAAGCGGGTTGGGCACCGGCATGGGATCTAGTACCTTGATGAGTCCTTTCTCTATCAGACGGTTCAAAGCAGTGGATAACGGGATGTTGAGAGGGGTAAAAGTTCTTCGCGGCTGTTGTTATGTTTGCTGACCATTACCTGACTGTTGAAAGTTGCTTGTTTGATGGGTGGAAGAAGAATGGTTCAAAAGGTTCACCTTGTTTGAGCGGGACACGAGCTTAGTTGCTACAGATTAGTTTTGGTTGGTTGCGGGAAAAGTCCTTCTTGGTGGTTTCTGACTGGATTCTGTCTTCTCGATATCACCAGATTGGATAGCGTCCTCAATTTGCACCCCAGCGTCGAACAACTATTCAAAGGTAGAAAATAGCTGCGTGATAAGGTTGCGCTTTAATGGAGATTGCAGATTCTTAACCACCATTCTCACCTGCTCTTTCTCGTTTGGCCTATTTGTCATTTTTGCAGCTTGGCCCCTCCAACGGGTCAGGAAGTCAACGAAAGATTCCCAACTTTCTTGTTGGGTTGTTTCAAGCTCTCGAATAGTGACGTTGTAGCTGTACTAACTGATGAAGGCGGTGGCTATATCCTCCCGTGTTCTAGTTTTGGCCACTTCAAGAGAGAGAAATCACCTCTACGCGGCTCTAGAAAGCGATCGATGGAACAATTGGGCCTTGAGTTGATCATGAATTCCCATGGGGGAGAGAGTGCCCACATACATCCTTAAATGAATATGAGAATCCCCAGTACCGTTGAACTTTTCTATTTCTGGCATTTTGAACTTTTCGGGCAACTTTGCATCTGGGACCAAGTATAAACCACCTATGTCCAGCATATATTCTTCTACTCCTTTTGCTTTCCTCAATACCTTTTCCATTCGGTCAATCTTTTCTGCCAGTGCGGATTCCCTAGATTGGGAAGTATTTTCCTCTTCTACCACAATCGGGCGGGGAGCCCGAGGTGGCACGGCAACTTATGGTATCTCCGGTCCTTGGATGTTATCCCAAAAATCTCCATCATTCTCATTCGTATTGTCAGGCTGTCCATTCACACCGAGCACATGGGTCTGGATTGCTTGAATCTGGGCCTGACACTGAGTTTGAGCCTAGGTCTGTTGCTCCACGGTCCGTTGTATCTCATTAATAGCCCTCATCGAGGATGTCAGATTAACTTCGTTCTCTACCATGTCTGTTGATTCGAAAACTCTGCGAAGTCTGCCTGATTCTGATTTTTTCCAAACTCGTGTCGATTGTACTCTTTTCGAATCAATGGTAACCCATAGAAAAATCTAAATTCCACAAGCAGAATAACCAGTCTCAGACACTTTTTAAAAGAATTCAGACAACAGACAGCAAATATCCCAGATACCCAAAACAGCTGAAACTAAAATAATGCCCATGTCGGGCACATGCCACCAGCATAACAACTGAACATCTGAAAACCCAGGATGAGAACCAAAGGGGATAGATCAACCAAGTTCTAGAGGAAAGATTTTATCTAAGCGGATGGCATTCTGGAAAAAAGACTATCCTAACCCTCAAAAGACTGGTTCGACCTATGAGGAAAACCGGCAGCATAATGGTAGAAAAACAAAACTTTTCTTACATAAGTCGAAAGAAAGGGGTTTGAAGAAAGCAAGCCTAGACTAAAAAATGCGATATAGAATTAGCAACCCGAGCAGAACCCGGAAGGGGGAGAAACTACCCTAGAGACGCTAAAACGAAACACAGGCATAACCTCATGAAGAAAATTATGGTGTGAAAAATCGATTGTGGTGAAGATCGAAACTTGGGTAAGAACCCGAAGGCGAAAAACTAATCTAATCAAAGGATAACAGAGAATTCGAGGGAGGGAGCTAATCTAATCCGAACAAACGATCCTAACAATATACAATCAAAATATACAGTAAAGAAAAATACTTAATCCTACTAGGGTTAGCAGCACCTAATTGGGGGCATCTAAGTTTACTATATGCAAAAGGCCGATTTTGGTCAATCAAACAGGGTACCTTCTAAATAGAGCCGGGAATATACCTTCCATGCCTGGAGTGGGGCAGGACATAGTCAAATAGTACGCCCGAACTCTTTTACTGCACCTATGATAGCGTACAGTCCATAAGGATTGCCCGTCTTCCCAACAATCCCTGAAACAGATTAACATTCAGGGCATCGGGTCGACCAGGCAGGGGGTTGAAGAATAATGCATATGCATATGAAAATGCAAGTGAGAAATTTTATTAAGAACCAATGATGTTTTTAAGTCTATCCCTCTTATTTGATTTTAGAAATCAATCCCCAGCGGAGTCACTAGAAAATACTGTGACGTGGGATTTAGAGGTCAAAAACAAGGAAATTCAAAAGAAATTTTGAAAAATATTTTAACATCTTAAAAATTGAATTTTGAAAACCCAATGTCCTTTGATGTGCCAATCCTCGGGCGGTGATCCAAGCAATGTAGGCTTTAATGTCGGTATTGGAGGTTCGAACTCGGTATTTCAGCAGAACTTCGGCGTCGGGGCTCGGGATCACTCGGTATATCGACAAAGTCTCTCTCACTCAAAATTCGTACTGAAAACATACGCTGGGTACGGTATTTAGAGAATTCTTCAACCAATAAGGTGTTGCCACGTTTTGGGACACGTCATGACATTTGGAGTTGGCGGTTGCCACTATACAAGTTGACGATCGCCATGCTTTTGGAAGGTTTCTCAAAGTTCTATGACGGTCGCCGCAATGGAAGTGGGCGGTCGCTATGATAGAAGTGGGCGGTCGCCACTTTGGGCTAGGGTTTCTACAAAGTTCTATGGCAGGCGCCATGAAGAGAGTTGGCGGTCGCCTTACTTAGGCAACAAGTTTCAATGGTTCGTCAAAATTTCATTGGCTTGAAGGTTCCAGGTTCAAATATCGAGTTTGGATCACTTTCCGAGGATCGTACGGAGGCACTAATCCATCTATTTTCATCATCGAATTTTTCTAAGAATAGGAGGGGTCAAATTGGGCTGTCTACATGTCCTGTAGAGAGAGAAACTATTAAAGAATACATGATATCCCATAGCAAAGACAATGAATCGTAGTCCTGACTACGACTGAAGATATACCATAGTACAGAATGTGAAGTATAGCAGAGACTATGACAGTAGGTCTGACTACTTAATTATATTTTTATGGCACAAACTATGAGGACAGCACAGACTGTGTAGCTCTGACTACCTAATTACAATAGCATAGCAGAGACTATGTAGCTCAACACAGACTGAACAAAGCCAAGTGTATATAGCACAGACTATATCAATATAGATTCCTCTGAGAATCAAAAGATTATCCCATAGACAATTAAAGACAATGGTAGTACAGTCATGCGCGGGACGTTGGGAGACATGTGATTTGGTGGCTAAGAAAAAGGATTTCTCGAAAGATGGGACCCTCCCACTCGAGTCACTCGACCTGAGTAGGTCGGGTACTTGACCCAAGCAGGCCGGGTAATCATGGGGTATCCGGTGGCCGACCTATTTGAGTTGGAATAGAACACTACCTGGTTGATTTTCAGGATAGAATTCATTGATTTCTCGAGATCACCTTTCATGATTCGATTAGATCTCTTGAAGAGACCTATCCGAACCTTAACATGACTCATCTGAGTGTTATAAATGGGAGGGATAGACGTGCCTTCAGATAAATGAGACTTGGTAGCCGGATGCATTGTTCATACTGTCATTATTCCATACTTGATTAGCATTTTTCTTCACCCAACCTCTTCTCTCTCCGTTCTGGATTTCTGATCACTTTGCATACTTCACATCTCCATCATTGTTTATTGTTTGTTTATTTCAAGAGGACCCTACATTCTTTGGCGATTCTACTGGGGAGGTGAATTTGTGAATGGTCAATACCCAGAGCAGACTACACACAACATCGAAAGCAGTCATGTCAGAAAGTCATTCTCATAGTGATGAGCATAACAACTTGCCTAGAGCAGAGTAGCAGGATCACACCAACAATCGTGATGATCTGTTCTTAAACGCATTACAAACCATCCAGGACGGCCAAACCAGTATTCTGAACACAATAGCCGGCCTGACCAATTCCCTCTTAGCCGCGGTAGCAAACGCCAACCGGACAGACGGCCCAATCGAGAAGATACTAGCGAATGTACCGCAGATTCACAGGTAACTCCGGTGGGTCAACAACCACCCACAAAGAAAATCAGGTCCCAAGCCTAAGTGACCCCGGTAACGATACAAGGATCAGCAAACTCAAATCCTTTCATGCTAGGAACCCAGGCCAATTTCGCTACAATCGCAGGTGTCCAAGCAATGTTTCAGCAAGAGAGAACAAAGAGACAATTGCTGTCCTTACCAAATCCAGATATTCAACCACCTTATCCGCTGTATCTTTTAATGGTACCCTACCCAGAAGGATACATCGCCCCAAAATTCATAACGTTTGATGGAAGGAAGGAAAATGCCAGGGAGCATGTAGTCAGATTCGTCGAAACTTTGGGAGCCTATGGGGGAGATCATACATTACGACTACGAGAGTGTTCTAAATCCTTGACAGACAGGGCATGCAACTGGTATGCTAATCTGCCGTTAGGGTCAGTCATCACCTGCAAGGATATAGTTAACAAATTTCACACCAAGTTCTTTTAAGTGCATGAGAAGGTAACAACACTCACCTTAATCAAAGAGACACAGAAACTCGGAGATGACCTACTCGAGTACATGAAGAAGTTTCAAGATCTAGCCGTTGAATGTCATGATCCAGTCAATGAAACTCACCTAGTGCAAATGTGTGTTCAAGGGATTTTACGGGAATACCGCGCACATCTCATCAACCTCAACTTGCCTACATTCTCAACTCTGATCGAAATAGCTCAAAACCTCCGTAATACCATCAAGTCGCCAACTAAGCCAGTTTCCTTCCGCAGTAACAGGACTTAGGCTTCTACAGCTTCTGGGAAGTAAAAGAGGGAAAGAGGAAGAAGTGATGATCGAAACAAAAGATGGCGAGAAAATGATACATCACCATACCCTTGTAGTATTGAGATGGTAAAGAAATTAGTCAAAGAATGGATGGCTGATAAAGAGTTAACACTCCCGCTAGTGGACACCCTTCCATCTAAGAAAGACAGAGAAGGACCGAACTACTGTGTCTATCATAGGACCACCTCACACCCTATAGAGCGGTGTTTTACGGTCAAGGGAATTTTTAGAAGAAAGGTGGCTAAAAAGCAATTAAGGTTCGCAAATAAAGAAAATACCAATATTCAAAAGAAGCCGTTCCTCAAGCATGATAGAGAGGTGAACATGATGATGGGAGATGACGAGGTGCATGAGGTGGCAGATTAGAAAGGCATACATGATTCAGTTGAAGCGTTGCAGGAATCATCCAAGTTTAAACTGTTTTATGACCAACTTGGATTCACGGAGAAAACACAAAGAGAGGCGACCGTGGCAATTATGCGCATAGCGGAAGCCAATAACTCGAGTTGCATGGCCTCAGAGGGAGTACTTTGCAAGGTAGCCATGAACTCATCGAACGCAATAGTGTTCACTTACTGCAACCGAAGGTACCCCCTCCCTCATAATCGACCATTGTATATTACTGGTATTATAAACGGGGTGTCATTTAGGCGTACATTTCTCGATAGTGGCGCCTCTATCAATATTATGCCCAAGAAAACATTTAAAAGAACAGGGATCTCAGAGGACAAAATAGTCAGCCAACCGATAATAGTGACCAGTTTTGGAGGAGAAAGAAAGAAAACCCCAGGGATATATCACAGCAAACCTTGAACTGCAAGAGATCTACATGCTTGTCAACTTCCACATCATCGATGCAGACACGAGCTACCATGTTATCCTGGGGAGATCTTGGATGCACAGGTATGGTGCTGTACCCTCCAGCTACCACCAGTGTGTAAAGTTTCGTTGGCAGGGGAAGGAAGTTACCATGGGGGCCACAAGAAAACCATTCGACTTTGGGGAAGCTCATCTAGCCGATGCTATTTTCTTTGATGAGCTATCAGAAAACAAGTCGATAATTGATAAAGCAGAATCAATGAAGATACCAAAATGGGAAGACTGGAGCAAAGGGAAAGCAGAAACAAGATGAATTAGTAAGACAAGAGGACAAAAATCTGAGCCACCAGCGAAGCTAATGAAGGTTAGAGAAGGAGGAAAGTTGGTATATTATTTATGAAGGTACGCAGGGTTAGTCGCCACCACACAAGCCATTAATCTTGACTCCGCAGAAGTTACTCTACCACAACCAGCACCTGACTGCATGCAGGATGGCCCTCGACCCCAGCAGGAACCACTAGAGGAGGTCGACCTAGGCACAGATGGTCGGTCGCTTAAACCCGTATACATCAACAAATCATTGACGAAGGAATTCAAAGGTAGCTTGATCGAATTACTCAGATAGTACACCAATGTGTTCGCATGGAGCTATGAGGAGATGCCGGGACTAGACAAAGAATTAGTAACACACCATCTGGATCTACTCCCGGATACCCGACCAATAAAATAAGCTACTCAAAAGTATCATTTTGAGCTAGAAGGAAAGATCAAGGCAAAGATTGAGAAGTTACATAAGGCCAAATTCATTAAACACATCCAGTACCTGACCTGGCTGGCAAACATAGTGCTAGTAAAGAAGAAGAACGGACAGATCAGGATATGTGTCGAATTTAGAGATCTGAACAAAGCCTGCCCGAAGGACGAATTCCATCTCCCACACATCGATACACTAGTGGACGCCGCTTCGGGGCACGAGATGTTCACTTTTATGGACGGGTTCAGCGACTACAATGAAATCAAAATGACACCGGATGACGCAGAGAAAATGGCATTTCATACGCCAGTAGGTAATTTCTACTACACTATCATGCCATTCAGGTTGAAGAACATTAGCGCAACATATCAACGGGCTATGGTGGCGATATTCCATGATATGTTCCACCAGATTGTGGAGGATTATGTAGACAACCTGGTGGTGAAATTAAAGAAGTAGCAAGACCATCTGACCGACCTAGAGACAGTATTTAAAATGTGCAGAAAGTTTAAAATGAGGATGAACCCTCTCAAGTGTGCATTCAGGGTAATAGCAGAAAAGTTTTTAGGATTTTTGGTCCATCGGCATGGAATAGAGGCAGATAGCGAAAAGATCAAGTTCATAGTAAGGATGCCTCCCCCATAGTCCCAAAAGTCACTAAAAGGTTTTCTGGGAAAGATTTTCTATTTGCAGCGCTTTATCCCAGCACTAGAAGAAATCACTTTTCCATTCATTGAGCTACTCAAAGGAAACACAAACTTTGAATGGACAGAAGAGAACCAGCGTGCTTTCGACAGAGTTAAAGAAGCCCTAACATTACCTCAGACCATGATCGCACCACAACCTGGTAAGCCACTCATATTATACCTTACATCCACTGCAAAGTCTATTGGGTCTCTACTAGTGCAAGAAGTTGAAGGGGTCGAGCGACCTATATACTACATCAGCAAGAAGATCAGAGGGCCAGAAGTAAGATACACCCCATTCTAAAGACACTGTCTAGCATTAGTTTTCACAGCACAAAAGTTAAGGCACTACTTCCTGGCTCATCGAATAGAGGTGGTTATCGAGTGCAACCCGATCAAATTTTTGCTTAGCAAACCGGTGCTAACTGCACGGGCAACTAAGTGGATGTTGGCCTAAGCTGAATTTGGCATCGTGTGCACAGTACCCAGGGCAATCAAGTGCCAGTCTTTAGCCGAATTACTTGCATAGTTCCCGAACCAAAATATTGAACCAGTCAGCAAGGAGTTACCAGGGGAAGCATGCAGCACCGTGTTCACAGAGAGACCAAACGAATGGTGGGTCCTACAGTTTGATGGAGCCACGGTAGGAGGCGCAGGAGCAGTGCTGACCCACCAGGACTCTAGAAGGAGGGTCGAGTTAGCCTACAAATTGTAGTCTAATTTCTCAAACAATGAGGCCGAGTACGAAGCACTTATCATGGGGCTGTTGGTCACAGAGTGAATGCGAGTCAGGCGACTGAAGATCTTGGGGGATTATAGCCTAGTGGTGAAGCAGTCAACAAGGGAATTTGGTTTGAAGGAGGCCGCCTTGGCAACATATAGGACAACGGTACAGAAGTAGCTTGAGAAGTTCAAAGAGGTAAGATTTAATCATGTACCTAGGTCAGCCAATCGGTTTCTCTACGCATTGGCTACCCTGGGGCCAAAGCTGCTACTATCAAACAACGCAACAACTATCACAGTAAAAAGAAAACACGAACCAGCCACCCTCTCAAGACTGTACCTAGGCTAGCCCGGAGAAGATTGGCAATCCCCCATCGTTACTCAGCTACAAACTGGCCAAGGGATAATACCCTTATTCGAGTTGGCCTGATTCACACTCATCGAAGGGGAGCTCTATCACTGAGCAGTAGGAGGACTATTGGCCCGGTGTGTAGACAAAGAAGAGGCCTGGCTAAGGCTACATCAGATATATAAGTAGACTTGCAGAGAAGCTGATGTAAGTTTATACCGAAGAATCCAGAGGCAAGGATATTATTGGCAAAAAATGTCAAGAGATGCTGCCCGATTACAAGGCGAGTGCGTACGTTGCCAAGAAGTGACTCTCGGGGAAGAATGCTCGCTTAATAAAGCAACGAATGACTGGAGAATCCCATACCTAGAGTACTTGCAAGGAGGGCTGCTCCCACTAGGCCCAATGACTGCAGCCCGAGTCAAGAAATGAGCAACAAGATATTTCATCGAGCAAAACCAATTATTTCGAAGAAGCAAGGAATGGGACCCGCTACGATGTGTATCGTACGAGGAAACAGAGGAGTTGATGAAAGCAGCACATCAAGGGGAACACCAGGGAGGAACACGATTGTACAAGCAATTACTTCGCTAAGGTTACTATTGGCCGACAATGGAAGAAGATACAAAGAGGCATGTCAGAAAGTGTCAAACTTGTCAAAAACATGGTGACATGATACATGCCCCAGTAGTAGACCTACACAGTTTGAAGACCTCTTAGTCTTTTCACACATGGGCCATGGACCTCATCGGACCAACACACCCTCAGGTGAGGGGGCATTAGTGGATCTTGGTCACCACGGAGGTGTTTACTAAGTGGGTTGAAGAGATACCAATGAAGAAAGCGGTGTCAGATGCGGTGGCTAATTTTATCAAAGAACACATCATATATAGGTTTGGGATCCCTCGAGTCATATTGTCATACATTTGTACGCCCTTCATTAACAAGCATGGTCAAAAGTTGCTTGACTCTTATAAGATTAAACACCACAAGTCATCACCTTACTACCCCAAGGGGAACGGGCAAGCCGAGGCAACGAACAAGACTCTCCTAAGAACACTGAGCAAGATGATGGAAGAACATGGGAAGGCATGGCCGGTTCATCTCCCAGTAGCATTATGGGCTTATCGAACTGCTCAAAGGCCCTCCACTTCAGCCTCACTTTTTTCTTTAATCTATGGATTGGAGGCAATACTGCCAGTCGAACTCGAGATACCTTTAGCCAGGATGGCCCTAGTCGTAGGGTGGAGTCCCCACCACCGACTGGTGGATCTAGAAGCAATTGAAGAGTGACGGAATAGAGCAAGTGAGAAGCTAGAGAAAACTTAGCAGACAATGGCGAAGGCATACAATAGGAAAGTACCAAAAAGGAATTTAAGGAAAACAACTTAGTCTGGAAAGCTGGTTGACCCCATCATAAGGGGCCTACCAATCCCCAAGTTTTCCCCCAAGTGGGAGGGTTCTTATCAAGTTACACAGGGAAGCACTAGTGGATACTACAAGTTAGTTAGAGTCAGTAACGGCTTCAAGGCCGAACCTATTAATGTTAAATTCATCAAAAAGTATTATGCATAAGAGATGAGAGATAGAAAAATTATATAATTTTATTTTCTTTCAATAAAGAGTTTTTTTCCTTCACAACATATGTTGTACGATCAATTACATTCAAAGAAAAAAAAACTACATCAAACCCTTCAAGGCTTTTTCACTCGAGCTCATCTCCAGATAAACAGGATCATCAACGAGGACCTGGCCTAACTGCATCTCGAACTCCTGGTGGGCCTTAGTGAGATCCAACTCTACTATCACTAGAGAGACTTTTAAATCTTCAATTTTCTCAGTCACCAGATCAACAGAAAGCTTCTTTTCTCACACCCAAGCCAGGGACTCGGAGCGGTGAATGATAGAGCGAACCAGGTTCAGCCTCTCGCGCAACCACGATAAATCCATCTTCACTAACTCAAGATCATCAACGGCAGCGCAAGCCGCATCCAGTGTAAAATGATCTATCTCCCCGACGGAGAAGTCTAATAGTTGCCAAATCAGAGAGCTCAGTATGTGAAGATTAAAGCTCAACAAAGTAAGGCTCTTTAAGCTATAGTTCACAAAAGTCCCTGGATGGTGAGCATAAATTGCCTCCAGAAGCTGTAAATTGACCGAGTCAACCTTGTGTACGAGAAAGGAGACAGGAGTCCCGTCTGTGTGGCTAAGCCACTGTAATGGATCATGTCCCGGCATCAAGACGTCTCCCACCATAGTCTCAATCCCCACTTGCGGCTTTGGGAGAGGGATATTTGGTTCGTCCTCGCCTAAATGGAGTTCATTTGTGTCGAATCATTGAACGGACTCTCCCCCAACATAGGACTCCTCCACCTCGGGCACTTAGAATTTTAATAAAGAGTCTGTGTTGGCAGGAGCGTCCATTCGAGCAGTATCCCTGACTTCCTCCTTAGTGCCAAGTTGAGGAGCTAATTTCGCGATAGCCTCATCTGCTGAAGTGTCAAAGCCCAAACCAGGGAGCGGGGGAGCCTCCTCAGGGAATGCAGATGAATGGGTAGAACTCCCCTTCTTAGAAGAGTCAGCTAAACCCACCTGCTCCTCAGAAACTACGACTGTCAAGGTTACCACATGCCTCCGCCGAGTGACAAATAACTAAGCAATGAGAAGATCATCCTCATAATCATCCCCATGCGTCCCCTGAGCAGGCGGGGTAAAATGACGACGAGGAGGCTCGGGAGCGCCCTACATGCACAAATTGGTTAAAAAAATAAGGGAGAAAAGAGAATATTCAACGAATGAGATGGAAAGCCAACAACACGAGTTACTCGAATTGACTTACTCGACGAAGGCGCTTGAGAGGTGGATCCTCATCCCCGACTCTCTGAGCCTCAGTAGCGCTCGGCTCGCCTGCTTCGACGCTAGTTACATTGGCCCTCTTAGCAACCTGTACCATTGAACGAGTGAGCCTACCCTCAACAACTTGAAGTGGCTCAGCTGGGGTAATACCAAGGGCAAGAGCAGAGGAAGCCAAGATCGCGTATCTACCTTGGGCACCTCTACTACGCTTCGTGGCAGGAAGGCAACAGGCTGTTATAGATTTCAAGAAAGGACGAGCAACTGCCCATAAAGCCTCTGTTGCTAGAAAATAGCTAAAGGAGTCGAGATTTCACCGCAAGTACTGAGAATGTGCTACAGTATGATGCCTTATACTGCCTCGGAAGGGAAGCTCAATCACTAGAAACTGGAAAGGAGCGCCTAGATTCCCACGAAGGAAAGGCTCGAAGTTGTTGATGAAAGAGCAAGTATCAAGATGGCAAAAGGAAAGGCCTTGGTCGAAATCAAATTAGCGTATCATGTGATCTGGCCTATAGGATGTGACTCCAAAACTGTCCTCGATAATGTATGAAAGGAAACCAGGAAGAAGCATGGATAAGACGGTAAGCTAAGAATTCTCCAAAGAAGAAGCAATCTCAAGCTGCAAATGCTGAGGCAAGTCAAAGTACCAGTTGGGTTCCACGACACCAACAAGAGCAGTAGTATAAGGTCGAGATACGAAGAGAGTAGGATCTACAAAGGAGGGCATGAAATCCTTGGTAATGCCCTGGCCATTCCAGCGAAGGATTAAGGCGTTGGTAGAGAGAAACTCCGCCATCACAGCCTCGCCGTCCGAGTTAGTGATCTGAATCTTCTTGGTGCGAGTAAAATGGATGGGATGAGGAGCGAAGCCAGGGAATCTCTCGAATAATATTACCTAGAGGAACGAGGTAGCCACAAAGGTCGCGATGTCATATCTACCAACTGATCACTCCATTTCGAGTTGAATGAGATCTAGGCAGCAATATAGGGTCCCTAGAACTAGAGAGGCTAGGGGAACCTGCTCCCCTCGAGCCAATTGGGCAGCCAAGGGGAATACAAATGGGTTGACAGAGTCGGGTGGACTATTGGGAAAAATAAATATTGAAAGAAACATATAGATGAAGGCGGGTAAAAACAAACCCTGGTCATAGCCCTCCTCGGGAAATTCAACACGATCCTCTATTACTCTTTTAGGTTGAATATCTTTAAAGAAGTATCTAATCCACGAGGCATACGCGGATTTTGTCAAAGATTGACGTGCTTCAAGAGGGTTGCCTACATCATCAAAGTGACTACCATAGCTAGCAGTACGAGTCAAGCAGGCATGAAGCTCAACAGCTATGGCAGTGTCAGCCTCAGATATATGCTCGGCATCGAACATGACTTCTCCACGAACGTCTAGTTGAAGGAGGACGAACACGTCTTCTAAGGTAGGAGTCCATTCCCCCTAGGGAGCAACAAAAGTGTGAGAATTTGCGCTCCAATGACTAATGATAGCCTCCAAGCTAGCTGTAGTCCAACGCATGTAGAGAGTCTAAGAAATCATAATCGAAGAAATAATCCCCACTCGTAACAAAATATGGCGGTGAGAATCAATGTGGATTACTTCATCGACCCACTCGAACCAGCCGAAAGGAGGCCCTGAAGGAGTTTTGAACTGAAAAAAGGAGAAGGAAAAGTCACCCCGTTCAATTTAAAAACGCACAATCTAGGATGGGGTAATCATCTCGACCTCATTAGAATTAATTTCAGGATAGAGAAGCAGGGGGTGTGAGGTAGAAGTGGAAGCCAGTGCAAAGACATCAACAACCTTCCAGAAGGAATCATTCTTGCCTCCAAAGAATGGTGTCATACGCCATTCAGTGAGAGGGACGGCAAGGCGAGACTCCAGATGGGCCCGGCGTTCACCAACATTGATATTGGCAGACAAGCGATGTGTGCAAGAGGGCATTGCGATAGTGGATAGAGGAGTAATGAAGAAGAAAGAAAGGGAAAAGAGAGTTAGGAGGCTTTGAAAGAGGTGGGGTCAGAATGGGGTCCTAAATCACTATTTAAAGGATGAAAGCCGAAGGTGAAGGGTCGAGCAGCATTAAATACGTCAGCTCAGGGAAGTCGAGGTGACACAACAGCTAGCATCCATGTGCACGCGCACAAGTCAACGCGTGTGTGACACGCGCGAGAGTAAGTTGAGTGACTCGCGCACATGCAAGGGGCAAAATGTAAATTACTCAAAGTAAAAGAGTATAAATTATCAATAAAACTAGGCCCGACTTACTCGAGCATATGGTCCGAGTGAATGGATCGAGTGAATAGTGCAAGCATATGGCTCGGAAGTTATTACACGAATATATAATGCTTGGCTTAACCTATGCGACATCCTAGCTTACAAGAACTAATGGGCTCGACTGTCGTGAAAGACAATCTTGTAGTCTATTGTCACCGATGACTCAAGTAAAAAATACATACACCAACTACTCGAACGGATGGCTTAAGAGAATAACTTGTGAATGACTTGTGTATGACTCAGGTGAACGACTCAAATAAGTGGTCTAACTAATTGACGACAAGCAGATGACCTAAGGAGACCAATTGCCCAAATAACTAGTGAGACCGATTCAATAAGCGGGAAACTCGATGACCAAGTGACTCGGTAGCCGAGTCACTCGAGAGGCAAGTAACTCGGGTGTCTGGTAGAGAGTGCAACTATTAAAGAATACATGATATCCTATAGCATAGGCTATGAAGTGTAACCCTAACTATGACTGAATATATACCACAACACAGACTGTGAAGCATAGCACAGACTATGACAGCAGCTCTGACTACTTAACTATATTTTCACGGCACAAACCATGAGGACACCACAGACTGTGTAGCTCTGACTACCTAATTACAATGACATAGCACATACTATGTAACTCAGCATAGACTGAATAAAGCCAAATGTATATAGCACAAACTATATCAATATAGATTCCTCTGATAATCGAAAGGCTGTCCCAGAGATAATTAAAGACAATGGTAGTACAATCCTGTATGGGACGTTGGGAGACATGTGGTTTAGTCGCTAAAGAAAATGATTTTTCGAAACACAGGATCCTCCTACTCGAGTCACTCGACCCGAATGGGTCGGGTACTCATGGGGTATCCGGTGGCCGACCTAGTTGAGTTAAAATAGAACACTACTTAGTTGATTTTCGGGATAAAATTCCTTAATTCCCCGAGATCACCTTTCATGATCCAATTAAATCTCTTGAAGAGTCCTATCCAAATCTTAACATGACTCCTTTGAGTGTTATAAATAAGAGGGATGGACGTGCCTTCAAATAAATGAGACTTGGTAGTCAGATGCATTGTTCATACTACCATTATTTCATACTCGATTAGCCTTTTCATTCACCCAACCTCTTCTCTCTTTGTTCTGTGTTTATGATCACTTTGCATATTTCACCTCTCCATCATTGTTTGTTGTTTGTTTATTTCAAGAGAACCCTACAAATTTCAAGTAGACATATAGATTTCAATACTTAGTGTTTCTCTAGATGATAAATTTTCCTGCTTTACTTATAATCATAATAATGTAACAATGTAATTTTGAAATAATAAGTCATCATAATTGGTATTTCCATTTGAAGTGACAAGAGACAAATCTACATGTCATTCTAGATTGTCTTGTGTTTTTATATCACTACCCTGTGGGCACTTAAGGGTAAAGTTACACAAAAAGTTATGCATTAAATTTCAGCGAAAGATATTGTGCCTTTTCATGTACCTTTGATTTGATTAAAACTTATCTTAGATTAATAATTTTAAAAATATCAGTATCACATCATTCTACATAACTTCTATAACTAATGACACTTTTATGCAAACTTAATTTTGGAATAATTCATATCTAAGCTCAAATAAAAATATTTAAGCCCAAGTATTTATAGAGTTTATAGTCTAAAATATTCTTTAAAAGTTTTCAAAAATATCTTTTTTGTAAAAACAACCAATTTATAAGGATTAATTGGTACGTAGATGGTAAAAAATAGTTGGGACTAGTTATAAATGTAACTTTAGAAGTATAATGGACTAGTATAAATGAAGATTGTGTCAAATCATTTTATACAAGCCAAAATTTCAAGAAACAAGCTCAATACAAAAAAAAATTAAATAAATAAACTTCCATCCACATCTCCTCTCTAATCTCCCTCGCGCTTTCTATGTTCGATCCCACCAAGTTAAAACATTCTCTTCTAACAAGGTGGTATTAGAGCATCAAGTTTATGGTGAAAAAAATGATAACTCAAGGATTTTTATTTCTTCCACTTGCTAAAGATATTATGGTTAATGGAGCATCCAAGTAAAGACATATCTTGGTGGACAAAATGTATGGGATATAATAGTGAAAGCATTTTTTATTCTAGTTTCCAAATTTGAATTAATTCTAATCTTTTAATTTTTGATAATTTAAGAATTTTTTGTTTATTTTTCCTTTTTTTTATCAGAAAAATAGGATATTATTCAAAAGAAAGAATAGCAACACACGGTCTGAAAACCATACAACTAGGCTTCAAACTTCCACAAAAGAAAAACAAGGACACATGGTTGGCAAGGAGCCAGCCAACACAAGAGTAATAAAAAAGGCAAAAAAAAGCAGCACCCAACTAGCAGCAACCAACTAGCAGCAATTTTTGTGGAAGACGCAGCAACCCAACTGCAGCTGCAAAAACCAGTAGCACCCAATTAGCAGCACCCCAACTGCAGCCACACAACAAGACGCAGCTGCAAGATTATCAGCAAAAACCAGGTACTTCCCAGGTGAGCAATTCAGCACTGGTATTCCCAGCTATTCAACACTTCAGCACTAGTACCCTGAGGTTTATAACAGCAATCCAGTATCCCTTATAACAGCAATTCACAACCAGCAGCAGCTAAATTGCAGACCTCTTCATTATCTGTCAAAAGGCCACTTAGCTGCAACTTCCCGGTCTCCACTACCAACCCCATTTAAGCTTTAAACTTTTGACAGATTGAATATTGTATAGGAAG
Organism: Heliamphora exappendiculata; assembly: GCA_034768845.1. Lineage (NCBI taxonomy): Eukaryota > Viridiplantae > Streptophyta > Magnoliopsida > Ericales > Sarraceniaceae > Heliamphora > Heliamphora exappendiculata. Next base: position 3,123 of record JAOTRH010434616.1, on the reverse strand, counting down.
TCATTAACAGTGAAGGCTGACGGATCTAACCAGGTTTTGCACCACAGGGCAGCCTTAACCTTTGCATTTTCAGAAGTTAGCATCCAATCAACCTCTTCATGAAGAAAGATTAATCTGTTTCGAGCCATTCAGATAGACCATAGGATGGCATAAAAAAGACATAACCACATTCTCTTGGCCACCTTGCCTTTACAAGCATCTTGCCACCAAAGGAACAGACTTATCAAGTCTTCAAGATAAGCCCAAGATAAACCCCACCACTCCACCATCCCAGACCAGATTCTCCATGACCAAAAGCACTCCACTAGCAGGTGAGAACTTCATTCAGTAGCCGGACCACAAAAAACACAAATTGCTTGACTAAGAGTTGGAACTATGCTTCTCTTAACTAGAAGGTCCATGGTTGGGATACTATTAGTGAGAGACATCCAAGTGAACAGCTGGATTTTTGGAGGAATGAAATTTGCCCATACCCTGTTGAGATGAGAAGATGGACTGCCCACCTTAAATTCCACTTCTTGGCATAAAGATTGAACTAGGAAGGAACCATTTGTTGGAGGCAATTCTGTCAAGATCATTGTTTTTGTAAAACGATTTTCGATAAAAAATTAACTGAACGGGCAAACGCCGAAACGGGCTCCAGATAAAACTTTTGACGAAAAACGATCAAAATAAAACCCGTGCAACCAAAGTTAATTTAGAAGAATACCTCTTGTAGATCTAATCTTCAACTACGACTTGATTCCGAGTTGAAGCTCCTGTCAGACCTTCTACCGTGTTCCCTTATACGATTCTCGAACGTAGTGTGGACTACGATCCTCCGTGAACTTGTACCGGTAGAACCCCAATATATTTTTTAAGTCTTGAAAGACAAAATTAATATATCAATAATGATATGAAAATCAATATAAATTGGTTCAGCCTACCCGCATATATATAGAGTTACAGCAGGGACCTGGGAAGTAATTATGAGTAAGACTTCCAGTGGAACACAGATACCTACGGACGGTTTCTGTAATTATGGAAAGACACAGCAGCTTCTGCAATTTCCATAAAACACTGAATTACAGTTCATACCACAAAAGACTATAATTGCACTCTGACCCATAATCTCAAGACCTTCTGGCAATGAGCTCCTGTTATTAAATACTTACCATTTCTCTCCACGTTAAGATTCTCGATACCCGCAAATTAAATTTAATTGCTAACAATTTAATTTAATCGGCATCTTCATATTCCTTAAGCCCTTCCACTTAACATATTTGACCACCGGATAATTAAATTCACCTGCAGGGTTTGGTCTGGTCAAAACTTATAAGCATCCTTAAGGGAGTATCGTCAATCCCGATCTTTCGGGACGTGAATTCCGTCAATAATTAATATTTTTCAAATAAATAATATTGCTATCCAACTCACCGAAAATATAAACCGATATAAGATCGCACCCTCTAATAAATCAAAACAACGAACATTAAATATATACAAATCAATAATTATTTTCGGATTAAGAGGATAAGCACTATTTATAATAACCTTGGGGTGTGAATTAATTTATATAGCCAGTAGTCAGTACTAAATTAATTTTTCCAAATGTCCCGTTCAATACACGCAAAGTGTACTGGCACAAAGAGTCGGAACAATAGACGACGCTATTATCTGTTCCTTGTAACCAAGATAGGCCTACTAAAACTCTGTACCACAGCCGTACCGATGGTATGTCCATTTCCATCTAAACTATTAACATAAAACTTATATTCTGCAAGAACCTAAAATTTGGTCTTCTGTGTGTAAGCAGTACTCTACACACCAGATTAAATACTATACAGAATATCGGGCATCCATTCATAACAAATAAATGATATACATACATTGCTCATAAATATTCTCATAAAATAGAAAACTAATTTTATTAAAAATAAAATTAAATACTAAAAATATGGTTTTCAGTATACCAACCATAACAATCTCCCACTTATACTTAAAATCATGCTGCCATGCATCTGACTTCCATGCCCTCTACATTACTATCAAAAGTCTTAGCTGGTAATCTCTTTGTAAAAGGATCTGCAGAGTTGCCTCCTGATACAATCTTGATCACAGCAATATCACCTCTCTGTATAATTTCTCGTATCAGGTGATACTTACGCTCAATGTGCTTGCCTTTCTTATGGACCCTCGGCTCCTTCGAGTTTGAAACCGATCCGCTATTGTCACAATAAAGTGTAATAGCCGACTGAATGGAAGGTACCACCTCTAGATCCATTAGGAAGTTCCTGAGCCAAACAACCCCCTTGGCTGCTTCAGAAGCTTCCACATACTCAGCCTCCATAGTGGAATCAGCAATGCATGACTGTTTGATACTCCTCCAACTTATAACTCCACCTCCTAAGGTAAACACATATCCTGAGGTAGACTTACGGGAATCTCTATCAGACTGGAAATCTGAGTCTTTGTACCCCAAAGGTACTAGACTGTCTATCTGGTAAACCAACATATAATCCTTAGTCCTTTTTAGGTACTTGATTATATTCTTTACCGCAGTTCAATGCTCCTGCCCTGGGTTATACTGATATCTGCTAACCATGCCAACGGCAAAACAGATGTCTGGTCTAGTGCAAAGCATATTATACATGAGGCTTCCTACTTCCGAAGCATAAGAAACCGCCTTCATCTTCTCTATCTCATCAGGTGTCTTAGGACAGTGATCCTTGGATAGAGTGATTCCATGCCTGAAAGGGAGAAACTCTTTCTTGGAATCCTGCATGCTAAAGCGAGCAAGGATATCATCGATATACTTTGCTTGTGATAAGTCCAACATCTTTTGTTTTCGATCTCGCATAAGCTTGATCCCAATGATGTGACTGGCTTCTCCCAAGTCCTTCATATCGAACTGTCTAGATAACCATACTTTAATCGTAGATAATGCCCCCACATCATTTTCGATGAGCAAGATATCATCTACATAAAGTACTAAGAAGATCACCACACTTTCGTTACGCTTCTTGTACACACAGGACTCATCCGAACTTTGATCAAAACCATAAGAATTTATAGCTTGATCAAACCGAGTGTTCCAAGACCTCGATGCCTGCTTAAGTCCATAAATGGATCTCTTAAGCTTGC
>JAOTRH010434506.1:0-34155 GCA_034768845.1 Heliamphora exappendiculata | reverse complement strand
GCATCAAAAGCATATAAAAACATGCTATCACATAAACACGAAACGCGTGTCGAAAAATGCCGAAAAAGAAAACGGGTCAGGGTCTCACAACTCTACCCCCCTTAAAGGAATTTTGTCCCCAAAATTCAGCACAAGGTCAAAAAAACAACCCGCGGATTACAATCAACACAGGTACACGAGATGGTCAGCCAAACCACTCCTAGGATATAGTCAAACAGGGTTAGGCATCCTAAACAACGTCTAACTATCTCAAAGACACAGGTTCTACAACGTACCCCAACTTCACATCGTCACAAACTACTGCCTCAACACAGCATACCACCCACGGAGTCCACCACCAACTCCAAACCTACAGCCACAGCCTTGAACGCAGCCTCGCCCTTTCCGCGCAGGCATCGCGTCTATATGAAAGAGACAGAACATAAGATATAGCATATAAGCATAAACCACATAAGTATGCTAACACATAAGCACATAGGTTCATTCTAAACAAACCCCACATACCAAGGAGAACCGACAAGAATGACGTGTCAGTCTGGATAACCTACTTAGATTTCCTGTTAAAAATCACGTCATCTAAACACGTTTCTGACTTGGCACCTAAGTTTGTTAATCCAAACGCCTAAAGACAAGACTAATCAATCCCAAGGTTCAACCTCTATGCTCACATATACACATCATACACGTATAACCCACATGCTATCACGTTCATGTTATCAAAATATTTAACATATGCAGTCAAACACACGGCGATGCACCATCCTTCAACGGCTCTGGGTATTTGAACCCAGAGCTTTGATACTAAGCTATCACGCCCCAAACTCTGGGTCACGTGAAACACCCACAAATAACCAATCATAACACCCAACTCGAGAATACACTCTCAAAATAAACCATACATGCATTGTACATAATCGCTAAACGACTTACATTACATGGCGCCAACGCCGAAAAACATGTTACAACATACATGTTCAGAATAGCAAAAAGAAAGACTATAGCTCCTCCATCCCTCCAGTAACCCCGGATCAACCTGCGTGACCCGTACCTGAAAAACATTTCAAATCCTACATCGTGAGCCAAAGCTCAGCAGAAACTAGACAAGCATGCAATATAAGTTAAACATACTAGAAAAATGAGGTGTAGTTTTAAACTCTCTTTCAAGCCTTAAAACAGTTTGAAAATATGGCTCACACGAGCCCCAAAGATAATAGATATACATATATGCAACACATGAACATATATCAAAATTGACTTTCATAAGCCCGGACAAGCTAACACATGCAACACATGCACTACGCCCAAACACTATGAGCAACACACCCAACACATATCAGATATGAATCACACGCATTATCTTTAAGATCACGTTCCATCATTGAAACTATGCGTATCATCCTAACAATATCATGCCACAGTTAAGAGAAAATAGTAAAAACACATACAAAGGTAACAACTATAGACTCCTGTGCATTACCCTAGACCCGAGTCACACAGACTGGCTTGGTAATGATAAGTTTTATACGGAGTTACAACAACAACGCCATTAACGGAGGCAACCGGCTTAATTTACGGGATCAACCCGAAGGTCCAAAGCACCTACGCCATTAACGGAGGCAATCGGCTTAATTTACGGGATAAACCCGAAGGTACAAAGCACATACACCATTCACGGAGGCAACCGACTTAATTTACAGGATAACCCAAAGGTAAAACACCTACGCAACACAAGGATCTTCTTGGGCTTTCACCGAAGAACCATTGCCCCATCTAACATATGTCTTCTCGGGCTTTCACCGAAGGACCACCGCCCCATCTATCACATGTCCTCTCGGGCTTTCACCGAAGGACCACCGCCCTATCTGTCACATGTCTTCTTGAGCTTTCACCAAAGGATCACTGCCCCATCTAACATATTTCATACTCCCATGCATAACCTAAACAGAAATTAAATGCATAATTAAACCACGTCACATGCTACACACGCGACTCACATAACACTTGGAACTCATGCGGCTGACGTAACGCATGCAACCCGTGCAACACACACCACGCACGCAACCCATGCAACATGCATCACATGCATTCGCCCCTTAGAGCTCACGTATATATGCCTATAAAATTGTAAGTTTTAAAGCATAAATCACGTAATTCTCTTACGTAATTCATACATAAATAAATAGTTATAAATGCACATAACCATGTAAAACAATACATCACGACTCCACCCGCCAAAACAAACCGCCATATACTCACAGGGACAACCAACAACTCACAAAACCAAGTCTAACTTGAAAGCCAACGCTAAACCCCTCAAACCACGAGGTCACAAAACATCACCTTTTCCCAAAAAGGACTATGGGCCCAAACACGCCCCGCACCACGCATACAACCGTGCCCCCAACAACCCACATCTAGGCATGCACGTCACCCCCGAGGACGGCACCTAAGCAAACAACCGAGGCCATAACACGACCCACAAAACCACAACATGACTAACTGAACCCCAAAAAGAATCCAGCAGTATTTCATTCGACTAATCCCATAATCAGTTAACTGAATACCGTTAGAAACTAATTGGAAACCAAGGAACCAACCACCTACACATCAGAAAGCAGACTAACACATGCCTAACACGACCAACACGATACCACACAGGCCCAACGCAAACCCACGATGCCCGCACGCGTCCTACACAAGCCCACAACGTCCACACGTGCCCAACACAAACCCACATGCGTCCTACACAACCCACAATGCCCACATGCACCCAACATGAGCCCATGACACCCACAACGCCCTAAGAAACAAGAAACTTGAATAAAAGGGCCAACAAGGATGAAAAAAATAACCTTTTCCCAAACATTCAGCCAAAAATGGTTGAAAAACGGTTTAGAAATTCTGACATACCATCACTATTTTGATCATAACATTTTCTACAAAAGGAATTTGAATGTGAGAGAAGTGTCATTGGAAAGAATACTTCCGGGGCTTCAATTTGAACACAAATATGACCCAATTCCGAGTTCTGATGAGTGAGATATGATCAAAAGAAAAAGGCCCAAAAATAGTCGTGCGAACACAGCGCTCACTGAGCTCTCGATAGGCACTTGAGCGCCTCACCACCAGTGAGCAGTGCTCGCTAAGCACCCGCTAGGTGCTTGAGCGCCCTTCAACGTGTATAGATGCACCAGAACATCCCAGATTCAAATTTTAAGCCCCCAAACTCTTAAACACCCACTATGATGCTTTAAACACATATAAACCTACCAACCCACATATATTAACACCTACAGACATACACGAGCCAAAAGCATCAAGAACCACCGAGCGAAAAGCCTCAAAACCCGGTTCACCAAGCCAAAAACAACACAAAAATGGTTTTAAAACAAAACCTGATCTTTAAATCGATTTTTCATGCATTTTTCACCGGTAAGAACACAGACGATTACACGTAGCTCCCTTATAAGACATGAGAGTCTAGGATCCTACCTCGGTGAGTTAAAAACTAGACACCTCGATCCACGTGTATAATTGAGCTTCGCTAGAATGAAATTCTGTCCAGATAAATGCGTAGCCCACCATGCCAATAGCAAGGATCCGCTGTTGGATCGTCAAAAACCAAGCCCCAGTCCCCCGAGAAGTTAGAGAGATGGAAGAGAGAAAATGGAGGAAACTTAGTGGAGAAATTTTGAAATTATCTTTTGAAAATATCTAACTCCAGATGTTTATAGGCCTCTAAAATATATTTTTTTGAAATTTTTCAAAATTTGCACCGCAACGCCCCACGACCCCGGGAACCTGCCCCGCATGCATATCTAACCCCGATTGTGCATAAAAGCTTATAAAAATACGCTATCACATAAACACGAAACACGTGTCAAAAAATGCCGAAAAAGAAAACGGGTCAGGGTCTCACAAGCCCCAAAAATAATATCATCCACCTATATTTGTACGATAAGCATATCTTTATTGTTTGTTTTGATAAATAATGTTATATCAATCTTTACTCTTCTAAATCTATTTTCTAACAAAGCATTACTTAATGTTTTATACCAAGTTCTAGGAGCTTGCTTTAAACCATACAAAGCTCTTGTTAGTTTAAATACGTGATTTGGATAGTGATAATCTTCAAAACTCGGTGGTTGTTCAATATATACTTCCTCATTTATAAAACTATTTTGAAAAGCACTTTTTACATCCATTTGAAAATTTTTAAAGTTCCTATAGGATGCATATGCAAGTAACATATGAATGGCTTCCATCCTAGCTACAGGTGCATAGGTTTCATCAAAATCAATTTTATCTTCTTGATTATAGCCTTGTACAACTAGCCTAACCTTGTTACGGATAATAATACCATTTTCATCATTTTTATTTCTATATACCCATTTAGTTCCAATTATTGTATGATCTTTACGCCTAGGAACTAAACTCCAAATTTTATTTCTTTCGAATTGGTTTAATTCTTCTTGCATGGCTATTATCCAAGATTCATCTTCTAGTGCATCATTTATATTTTTAGGTTATTCTTGTGAGAGAAAATCAAGATGATCACAAATACTTTTTAACGAAGATCGAGTTGTTACCCCTCGTGAAGGTTCACCTATGATTTGATCCATAGGGTGGTCCTTCACTGTCTTCCATTACTTTGGCAATTCTTTATAGTTATTTTGATCTTAAGGGTCATGAACCTCAATGCTTTTGTCTTTGTTCTCCTTGATTTGCATTTATTCTATTCCTTTGTTAATATCTAGATTATTATCATCTGGAATCTTGGAAGAGAAAGGGTTAGCTTCATCAAAAATTATATAAATGGATTCGACTAATGTCATAGTTGTCTTATTGTAGACTCTAAAAGCTTTAATATTTATAGTATACCCAAGAAAAATTCCTTCATCAGATTTTGACTCAATTTTTTTCAATTCGTCTTTATCATTTAAAATGAAAACATTTACATCCAATTACATGAAAATAAAAAATGTTGGGCATTCTTCCACTCCATAGTTCATAAGGAGTTTTGTTTAAATGGTACCTTATGAAAACTCAATTCATTACATGGCAGGCAGTATTTACTGTTTCGGCCCAAATTTTTCTTGGAATTTTATGTTCATTTAGCATGGTTCGTGCCATTTCCTATAAAGATCTTTTTTTCTCTTAATAATCCCATTTTGTTGAGAAGTTCGAGGCGCTGAAAAATTATGAGAAATTCCATTTTGATCACAAAATTTTTTAACATCTTTATTTTTAAATTTTTCTCCTCTATCATTACGAATGTGTAGAATATAATAGCCCTTTTCATTTTGAATTTTCCTACAAAATTTGGCAAATACATGACATACTTCATCTTTTGATGCAAGAAATAACACCCACCTATACCTTAAAAAATCATCAACTATAACAAAATTGTATACTTTTTCTCCAAGATTTTGGGGTTTCATAAGATCAAATAAATCGAGATAAAGTAATTGTAGTGGTCTATTTGTAAAAAAATTTTGTTTCTTTTTTAAACTTGTTTTGACTTGCTTACCAAATTAGCAAGCATAACAAATTTTGTCTTTGATAAATTTAGACTTAGGCAAGTATTTGACTAAATCTTTCTTGACAAGTTTGGATAGGAGATCTGTGCTAGCATAACCTAGCCTCCTATGCCATAACCAACTTGTTTTATTTACGGCAGAAAAATATTTAACATATTGAGAATTTAAATTTTCAAAATTAATAGTGTAAATATTTTCAAATCGTTTTGTAACAAATAAAACTTTATGATTTTCTTTGTTTTCAACAACACACGTGTCATGTAAAATTTTTGCAATATAACCTTTATTACATAGTTGACTTATACTAAGAAGATTATGTTTAAGACCATCAACAAGAAGTACATTATCAATGGATAGGAGGATTCCTTACTGACCTTACCTATACCAATGATTTTACCTTTTCTGTTGTCTCTAAATGTTACATAACCTTCATCCTTAGGTATTAGGCTTGAGAATTTAGATTTGTCGCCTCTAATATGTCTTGATTTTCCACTATCCAAGTACCATTTATCTTTTGATGAGTAGGATCTCAAGCACACGTATGAGACAGTTTAAATGATTTTCTTTGGTACCCAAATCTTTTTGGGTCCTATAGGATTAGTGTCTTTAACTCTCCAAACTATTTTTGAGACACCATTATTTCTTTTTACTGCGCAATCAAATTTAATGTGTCACGCCCCAAACTCCGGGTCACGCGAAAAGCCTACGAACAACCACCAAAACTGCTCCAACACAAAGGATGAAAACCCGAAAGCCTAAATAAGGCTAAAACGTTTGTAAAACGTACTACTGAGGGTTTACTTGATATGAAGGATTAGCCAAGAGACTAAGGTTACAGCCCCAAAAGCCAAGTCTTTAAAACAAAATACAAGTTTGAAAAAAGAAAATCTTTTCTTTTATGAAGCTTAGGCTGTTCCAAAACCTTCCTCGAAGCACAAGAGTTTGAATAAAACATAAACCTTTTGAAAATCCCTTTTTGTAAGTCATTGAAACAACCAACGAAAAACGTAGTAAGAAACTACGAAAAACAACAACCAACCCATGGTTCTCTCGAAAGCAATAAATCATACATACATCTACCATGAGAACAACATATGCTTACAACATGTTACATTCAAACATAGAACATATATAAAAGGTATAAACTACCTATCAAGACAAAATAGAAGTCTTGTCAACAGCCATCTCTGGGCACCTCAAGGTCAACCTACAGGACCACGTTCACTTGAAAAAAGTTTTACAACAAAATCCCACACCATGAGCCAAAGCCCAATAGAAACATACTATAAAACTCTAATACAGGCTATGCAATCATAAGCATAAAGACACAACCACAGGAGCCAAAAAGGTTTACCCATCCTGAAAATCCCAAGTTTTTCCATCAGGCTAACATGAGCCTCAAAATGATTTTATTTCATAGAACCCCACGCTTTTCGTAAAACCATGCATATCGACAATGCAAATAACATTCACAGTTAAGGGAAAAATAGTAATCAAAAACTTGACTTTCCACCCGGTTCACACAACTAAGAACAAAATGTTATTTTTCACTCGGAACACACAATCAAGAAAAATAAAACAATAAGCAGTAATAAAATAGTATGCTCCACTCCGGCCACACCACCGAGGAGAATAAGGTAAAATGAATCCTACGTACCGACTCTGTTAACTAAAAACAAAGGCAACAACTATAGAGTCATGCCTATTACCTATCCCTGAACCTCTTTAGGCTTGCTAGATATTGACAGGTTTTATACAGAGTTACAACAACGCAGTCACACATGGGGGCAACCGGCTTTTTATAGGCTGAAACCGAGGGAAAAAGCACCCAATTGCTCTTTACAGATTGCCACGACCGAGGGAAGAAGCACCCAAACTCAAACACTGCTACAGTATATCTATAAGAACCATTTCAAAGCCATTTACGTAGATCAACTACGAAAATATTTTCATAATTATACATCAACATGTATAAAGATCCATCCATCAACATGAAGATCAAGCAAAACATTTCAAAATATTCCATCATTTCCATTAAAATGTTTAAAAGCAGTGTGAGACCTGACCCATTTTCTTTTCGGCGTTTCTGGGCGCGCCTTACGTGTTTTCGTTTGAGTATGTTTTTACAGCTTTTGATGCATGATCGGGCTTAGGTATGCATGCGGGGTAGGTTCCAGAGGTCGTGGGCCGTTGTGGTGCGAATTTCAAAAATTGCAAAAAAAGATATTTTGGAGCCCTATAAATATCTGGAGTTAGGTATTTTCATAAAGATATTTTTTTCAAAACTTTTCCAACAAGCTTCCTGTTTTCTCTCTGCCTTATCTCAAAGTTCTCGAGGGCCCGTGGCTCAATTTTTGACGATCAGACTGCCGATCCTTGTTATTGGCGTCGTGGTTTACGCGTTCATTCAGTTAGAATTTGATTTCGGCGAGGCTCAATTTTGCACGTGGATCAAGACATCGAGAGAAGGTATAGGTTTCATGTGAGAGAAACCAGATCTAAAAAAGAAAATATCCCAAAATATCTCCAAACCTGATATTTATAGAAAAATGCCGATGTCTTGTCGAGTTTTATGGTGTCATATGTGGGACATTGTGGTTGTACGTGCTTTTGTGCTTATAGAACTATGGATAGTTTTATCTTTGTACATGATATGCAGGTGAGTAGCCCATGTGGTCTGGATGCCTTTAGGGCTTTGGGTTGTGTTATCCTGTTTTATACGGTTTTATCCCATGGTTTAGGTATGTGTAGAGACGCCTATTGATATGTAGAATTATTTCTATATTGCATATGTGAGGCGGGCATTGGTCCCTCGGTGAAAGTTCGTAAATTGCATAAGTGGGGTGAACAATGGACCTTCGGTGAAAGTCTGTAAAATTGTTTATGAGGGCGGATATTGGTCATAGGGTGAAAGTTCATGAAGATATTCGTTGACCTTGGTCAACAAGGTGTGCGATGAGGTGTATAATGGTCCTATGGTAAAAGTCCGTGAAGATGTGTGTGTTGCACGGGTGGCGTACGTTGTGTGTGTTGCACAGGTTGCGTGCGTTGTGTGTGTTACACGCAATGTGTGCTTTGCGTAGATGCGGGCTGCGGTCCTTCGGTGAAAGTCCGAGAAGATGCATAGATGGGGGCTACGGTCCTTTGGTCAAAGTTCGAGAAAATTCATGGCTTGCACGTACTTCATATTGGGACGGATAGACCAATTTTCTTAAAAATTGTATTATCGGCCTACGGGAGTCGAAATACTATATTAACGGCCTATGGGTGTCGTAATACTGGAATCGTTTTCAAGGCTCCTGTGAGTGAGTTAAAAACATGGTTTGTATCCTTGCTTTCCCGTTTGCATGTGAAAATTATTTTCAAGGCTTGAAAGAGAGTATAAACCTACACTTCATTTTCCTAGCACGTTTTGTTTATATTGTATGCTTGTCTAGTTTCTGCTGAGCCTTGGCTCACAGAGTGGGATTTTCTTTTCTTCAGGTACAGGTCACGCTGGTTGATCTGGAGGTGCTGGAGAGGTGGAAGCGTTGTAGTCTTCCTTTTTTTTAGTTTTGTTACATGTATGTTATAACATATTTTTTCGGCGTTGGAGCCTTGTAATGTATACCGTTTGGCATTTATATACAATGCATGTATGGTTTATTTTGAGAGTGTATTCTCGGGTTGGGCGTATGTTTGGTTGTTTATGGGTGTTTCACGTGGCCCAGAGTTTGGGGCGTGACAAGCTGAGACTCAACCCCGAGGGTTAGCTCCAAACCTCCAAAACACGTTTTTTCACGATTTTCACAAATCCTTCGGTTTAAAATTCACCTTTTTGAAAACCAGGAACATCCACCAGCTCATATCACGTAATAAACCAATCAAAAGCGAAAAACATACTTTCCATCCAAATAGCATGGTTTAAACATAAAAATGCAACATTGAAAGCAGTTTCTACCTGGTGAAACAACATATGATTACATGTAGGACCCTTTAACAACTATATAATCTAGGATCCTACCTTGTTGAACCAAAAACTCGACGCCTCGAAAACCTAACATCGACAAAATGAGATTATATCCGGATATATGTGAAGCCCTCAGCACCAAAGTTAAGGATCTACTGTCCGATCGCTGAAAACTGAGCCATGAGCCCATCAAAATCTAGAGAGAAGGTAGAGGTTTATGAGAGAGAAACCAGATCTAAAAAAGAAAATATCCCAAAATATCTCCAAACCTGATATTTATAGAAAAATGACAAAAATATCTCAGGTCAGTCGATTGACCTTCCCCTCCCAGTCGACTGAAAACCCTCTGGAAACCTAAAAACCATCGACTGCCTTAAGCCAGTCGACAAATCACCCAATGTCAGTCGACTGAAAACCCACTGGAGGTCCTCAGTCGACTGAATTTCACTCCCTAGTCAACTGAAAACCTCCTGCCAACTGAAAAACATCTTCAAAACATTTTTCAAACTCCGAAACCAACCAAACAAACTAACCTTTCCAAAACCCAACCATATCTTTCAAAAACCATGGATACACACAAGGCCAACAACCTTTGAAACCAATTAAACGCAGCTAAACACGTTTTAAAGACGTTAATTCCAACTCCATTGACACTTAAAATCATTTAAAAAATAAAACGGGTCAGGGTCTCACACCTCTCCGCCTCTTAAAGGAATTTTATCCTCGAAATTCAACACTGAATCTCAAGCAAAACATAGCCCATTAATCGTCAGCAACCTCTAATGCAAACCTAGCAACACCACGCAATAGAAGGCATACCATAGCAACTGAAACCCAAAAAGTTGTCATAATGCTATTATCAAGTTTACACATCCTTAAAGAATCAATCTCCGTACAGACAGCGCGCACGAGAAGTCCTACTGACACTACTGTCATCCATAAAACAATGGATCAAGATCTAACTCACGTTGCCAAACCTCGAAACATAACTCTAGCCAAACACGATCCACTCCAGCGACAAATGCATTACATAAGACCCATCCATCATGGAACTTGATCTCAAACACTCTATGCGCGAACATAGAGACTACCACTCCTACATTCTTACTGCCACAAACTGCCTTACTCGCATCTCACCATGCACACCAAGGACTAATTCCACGTGGAGTCCAAACACACGATGTCGAACTCTGACACCGGTCACAAGAAGTCACATGTTCTACGCACAAACTTTACTCAAGTTTTGACAATCACCAGATGACCACCGACTTTGATACCCCATCGCTACCCTGCTGATGCTAACAATGCCACCATAAAGCTGATATGACACCCATCCACGAGTAACAACACAAACATTCAACTTTAGAGAGAAGCTCACCTGGAATAACAAAGAACGCATTCCATCTAAACGTTCATCCTCGATTCAACCATCCATCACGAATCACAATTCTCTAGGATGAGAGAAACACTAGGTGATACACCATTGTCCTAGACAAGGTCCCGCACAATCGAAATCTAATCCGGCATCATAGCCACAAGGTCACCTGACCCTAATGAGTCACTCGACCAGACATGTCACACAAGCAGAACATCTCAAAGGTAGCCAATAACCTACACAAATCAAATCATATCCCCCATGCAACGGCACATCATCACACATTACTGCACAACTCAACACCTCGCCATCAGATCACTGATACCAAGGCTATAGACTAACCTCAAACCAAGCATGATCGCCATCATATGATAAGACAAACAAATGATTGTCATCTGACAAAGCAAACATGATGATCATCATCTGACATCAACTCTAACTCATAACACATACGACAATCCCTTGAGTCCACAATAGCAAAATATTCAGACCCAAGACACCAACGAAGACTTGCATTTACACTTAGCAATTTTCTCACATCTAGAACTCATTAAGGCCCTTTTGATCCCAACCAACAATCGCGTCGGTCAAAACAGACCACTCCAACCAAGGCTTCTCAAACATCATATCCTTCCTGACTCATACCATACCACGTTCTCGGGATCACCATCCAAACAAACAATTACGCCAAAGCATAATGTTTATCACAGTCGATGATCACCCCTCGACTCTAAAAACTCTAAGCAGCTCTAAGTTCTAAAATAGAACAAAAGCCAGACGCACAAAAGTCTATCAAAAACCCGCAATGTAAATATCACAATTGCATTGTTCTAAAAAAATTCCACTTTGCCATGAGCTAAAAGTACAACTATATCCATATAACCCAGAACAAGCTGCATACAACAGTTAAGGATTCTCTGCTGATCACTGCAAAAAGAACTTTGTGTATCAACATGAACTCTCTTATCTATAATTCTATTCCACCAACCGGACCTCACAGGGCACCCAACCCAAATGGTTCACCCATCATGCATCACAAGTCATACTCCAATAAGTTACCATGACCTACTATGCTTACCCAACTCATACGTACTCTTTTACGATTTTCCACCGCAGGGTCATACTAACCCATCATGCAATTCTTTATAGCCCTGCACTGTGGGAGCAATCAGATCCTAAGTCATACACACAGATACTCAACATCCAAACTAGCATATATCTATGCACCATGTGTCAAGCTATGAAGAATCAATCTTATAACCACTCGATTCCAATGATGCAAGTGTTTGAGGCACACTCAAAGGACCTCAACATGGATACAAAATCCATAAAAATTTATCTTAGAACACAACCAAATTTGAATCAAACAAGAACCCAGCATCTCCATCCAACCGACATGAAATAACTCACACCAGGCAACTGTCTAGAAAGAAACGATCTCTCTCCATCGAAAGAAAAGGAAAGGGTCAATAAGAAACCATGACCCAACCTCGGCGTACTCCTAGTACCCGGCATACTCCCTGTACTCATAAACACTTGGCCCTCAAAGAACCCTATAAACCTTACCTTCGAACCACACTAACCACAGTCAAACAGCTGCCTTCAATCATAATCACGGTACTTGGATCATCAACTACAACAAGCTCTCAACTCTTAGACCTCATTCGCACACATACGAACACCATTAATCTACAGACCCACAACACATCCTATAGGACTACAAGCTCCTTACCAGTCATACACGGAGACACACGGTGAGATTTCCATCGTGCTAAAACCTCACTCTACCAGGTCACACTTACTAGGCAAACCACAGCCCTGTCACGGCCTCGAGCCCACTACCCACGCAACTCACATATAAAGCACACGGCATCAAACAAATGGAACCCAATCCTAAAACCTCTCATTTAGAGTTACTAATAACTCCCTTAACCACGCAGACACCTTATGTACTTCTGCTCTCAAAGAGCACATCGATCACAGGCATCGTAACCCACGATGTCTCATCTATCGCCTCAAGCTAGCAAAACCACACGATACATTGCTGAACCTTATTATTCCACACTCGTTCCCATGGGCAAACAACATACCCACCTCAGAACCTAAGGTCGAACACAAACAACCTCAAGACATATCACACGTAGAACACACTGTCTCAACATTAAACCAACCTCACTGTCGAACTCATCGATGATCCTTTCGGACTTCATGCACCCAGCATTGTTCCTAAACACAAACTCCTAATCACTAGGGTAATGACCAAATCATACACCTGCATTCTCGTAGGACTCCCACAGAACTACTACTCGTCGCATGTTGGAATCAAAACCTAAACCCTTACACATTCCATCACAGTCGCAACCCATGCTCTTCCCAGCATATCTGTAACTCATACTTGTCTCCATATCCTCGATCTTACTCACTCGAAACTCAATTCTTAGACCTCAAGGAGGTAGACAATGTCTAAGGTCATCAGAACTACTCAAGCTCTCAACAACATCCTCAGATGCTATACTGACTACCAAGGAATATCTCTAGAACCATTCACGTTCTGCTATCTCTACATACACCGAGCCACAAATTTTTACACTTCCATCCACTATGTTACAATCTATACCCCATCCTGAGTACACGGCTCATGACATAGCATGGGTCACGATGTATCTAATCCATCACACGGACAAATCATGTATACTAAACCCTAATCGAAAGGGATTCTCACGATCTATAGATCTATCCACCAATTTAGTCATATAATTTCTGGTGATATGCTGACAATAGGAGCCATCTACTAAAACCATATTAATAACCACACTTCAATTGCACCGGAGTAAACTCTGCTCATGCAAACACTTAACTGTTCACCAATCAAGGCCACCCTCATGCGGCTAAACCCAACTCACTGGCGAGTTCCACAACATACCGAGCAATTGACGCTCAACCCATAACCTTACCTCTTCAACCGAGTTGCACATCCAAGACCCAAACTATGGTCTCATCGTCTTGAAGGGTGTACAGGTTATATATAGAGAAAACATGAAACACGATAACCTAAGGTCGATCTATCATGTTATTTCTACCACATACCACATAATCATGCTAACACATAGCCACAACAATTATGCAGACACAACACTAATACCGAGGAGAACTGATAAGAATGACTCGTCACTTTGGATAACCTACTCAGATTCCTTGCTAAAAATCACGTCTGCAAAACGTATTTCTACCTGGGCTCCAAAGTTTGTTAATCCAAACGCCCAAAGGCAAGACTAATAAATCCTAAGGCCCACCCTCCATACTCACATATACATGGCATCAACATACTTATGTTCAAAACACAGGAAATCAATCACACACACATCTTTTCTCACTAGGTAACGTACCCTCTTCCCACAGCTCATAGGTATTTGAACCTAGAGCTCTGATACCAAGATATCATGCCCCAAACTCTGGATCAAGCAAAAAGCCTACGAACAACCACCAAAACTACCCCAACATAAGGAATGAAAACCCAAAAGCCCAAATAAAGCTAAAACCTTTGTAAAACATATTACCAAGGGTTTATTTGATATGAAGGATTAGCGAAGAGACTAAGGTTATAGCCCAAAAAGCCAAGTTTTTAAAACAAATAAAAGTTTGAATAAAGAAAATATTTTCTTTTATGAAGCTTAGGCAGTTCCAAAACATTCCTCAAAGCACAAGAGTTTGAATAAAACATAAACCTTTTGACAATCCATTTTTGTAAGCCGTTGAACCAACTAACGGAAAATGTAGTAAGAAACTACAGAAAAAAACAACCAACCCATGGTTCTCTTGAAAGTAATAAATCATACATACATCTGCAATGAGAACAACATATGCGTACATGTTACATCCAAACATGGAACATATATAAAAGGTATAAACTACCTATCAAGAAAAATAGAAGTCTTATCAAAAGCCACCTCCAGGCATCTCAAGGTCAACCTATAAGACCGTGCTCAACTGAAAAAGATTTTACAATAAAATTCCACACCGTGAGCCGAAGCCCAATAGAAACAGACAATAAAGTTGTAAAGTAGGCTATGTAATCGTAAGCATAAAGACTCAACCACAGGAGCCAAAAAGGTTTTTTCATCCCAAAAATTCCAAGTTTTTCCATCAAGCCAACACGAGCCTCAAATGGTTTTACTTCATAAAACTCCACGCTTTCTATGAAACCATGCACATCGATAATGCTGATAACATTCACAGTTAAGGGAAAATAGTAATCAAAAACTTGATTTTCAACCCGATTGACACAACTAAGAATAAAATGTTATTTTCCACTTGGAACACACAATTGAGGAAAATAAAACGATAAGCAGTAATAAAACAGTATGCTCCACTTGGGCCACACCACCGAAGAGAATAGGGTAAAATGAATCCTATGTACCGACTCTGTCAACTCAAGACAAAGGCAACAACTATAGACTCCTGCCAATTACCTATTCCAAAACCACTTAAGACCTACTAGGTAATGACAAATTCTATACGGAGTTACAACAATGCAGCCACACATGTAACGACCTGGTACTGACCCTAGTTGTAAAAACCCAGATTATAACGACCCATGTAAAGACCTAGCCCAAACCCTAGTGTTAGTGACGGATAGTGCACGAGACCATAGAACACAGAAGTAATTCAAAATCCTAACTCGAATCGAAAATCCTAAGTTTGGCTCGAAAACCCCAAAAATGGTCCAAAACACAGGCAATAAAACCCTTACACTCGGAGAATTTTCTAACATTCTTAATGAAGTAAATATCATGAAATAATGAATTAAAAATCAAAATTCTTTTAAATAAGGTAAAATGACCATTTTGCCCTTAGTACAGTAAAAAGCTTTAAACACCCAAATTTTGACATGTGGATACCCTAAATCAAATATTTATATACAATTAAATGGTAAAAGACAAAATAACATCAAAAATGCTAAAAATGCCCCTTAGTGGCTAACCAGCTTGGGGGATGTCTTTAAATGATGAGAAATGTATTAAATGAAGCATTATGATGATCCCCAACTTGTTGAACAAGTAATATACCTAATAATATAGTGTTATAAGTCAACAAAAGCAAACAAATTATTATTGAAGATTATACAAAACAAAATAAGTCAAAAAGTCATAAATTGCAAAAATAGCTTAATTTGACTTAAAAGACTACATCTATTTAATCAATTACAATAGAAACTATGATAATACATAAAAATACTATATTTCTCATAAATATATGAAAATAATAAGTCTCAGTAGAAAAATACACCAAAAAAATACATCAAATTAACGATTAATACATTTTCTTGCACAATAGGGGCACAAAAATCGAGACAAACCCCTTGATTGATGGGGGATCAGATTTTGTCCCCCCAAACTGAACCCTAGCTACTTCTAGCTTTACCAAATCTGAATTCTAGCCTCCAAGAATCAAATCAAATTCAAATCACATTAATTGAAACGAAGAAAAAGGAAGCTTCTTGTGTACTTTTTATCTCCTCTTGTCCCCTAGCCTCCACCTATTTAAACAAAGCCCAAACACCTCTTCCCCCCTTCAAAATTTCGTGCAAGAGAGTGAGGGACCAGACCTTCAATTGTTCTTGAGGTATTCCCTGAGTTTGAGAAAGAAGAAAGAAGAAAAAGGAAGAAACTGAGGAGTTTTTGAAAGCTAAGTCCAAATCAATCCTCCACCATTCTTTGATCTCTAAAAATAAGTAAGTAAAACCTCTAAACCTTGTTTCTAATATCCCTCAAAACATCCCCCAAACACACCCCTTAAGCCCCTCAAAAATCAAGAACTGAGATCAAACCAAAAAGGCGTTGTAGTTGGAAACCTATGGGCTATTTTGATTATGAATGATATGAGATGTTGTTGGATATTATTATCTTTGAGTTTGATGATCCCTAAGTGTGCTGGAGTCTTGATATTTAAGTTTAAAACACAAGCATGCAAAGAAATGGAACCAAAACTTGACATGGCATGAGTAAAAGACCTAAACCCTAAGAGGCTTGATTTTTATGGACTTCGATGTTTCTGTCCTGAGGTTTGAAATACCATAACTCAATGTAGAAAATTGATGTAAGCATTGTTTTTGTGTCCAGAGATATATCTTTGTGTTATCTTTCATCCAAAGTTGGTTTCAACTCATTTTCATAACCAGAACTCAAGATATTGCAATGTTATCAAAGTGTGTCGTTTTCTAACCATTCAACACTACCAACTTTGAAACCCTAGTTTAGAATGAGATCCGAACTTTGGTCAAAATATGAAATTTGTATAAAACATGTATGTCCATCGACCCTCGAATAATGAGAACAAATTATTGAGATTTGATAGGTCAAAACCCCTTTTTAAGTCTCTGTTGAATTTCAGCTTCTGAGGAACATTCTGTCATATATTTTTTATATACTCCAAAACACCTATTTTCAGTGACCTATTCCAAAAGTGGTCTTCATGAACTTTTTAGCTAACATATTTAAGTATTTGACGCCCAAAAATCATACCTTAAAGCCTCGGGATGATAACCCAAAACCGTTTCAAACCCTCTGCCCAAAATAGGCTCTGCTGAGTTTTGGCGGCTGACAGAACCCACTTTTTAAAATGGCTAAAAATTCTAACTTGTTTCAAACAATGACCTTTAGCTCTAAACATGAAACTTGTAGGGAACTTGATAAAGTAGAACATAAAAGAAAATGGGTGCATTTGGACTTCATTTGATACCCCAAAACCGAGAGCAATAGAAGCATAATTTTGGATAAAATCTGGGATAAGTGCTGAACCGTTTTTTCTTAGGGTGAAATGTTGACCCATTTGCCTTAGGATTTGGCCTTGGTGTTAAACATGAGAGTTGCAGAAAATATTTTTATCTAATTGGTGTTTAAAAATCATAACTTAATTCCATGTTTAGATACCCTAAAACTTTGTCACCCCTTTTAATTTAAGGCTTGGTTTTAGCCTTAAAAGTTGCTAAGTGTGGTTTGAGCAACCTTTGTTATGAGACCCGAGTTTTTGTATAATGATTTATTTGAATTAGTTGATTAATGTTTTAAGTGAACGTATGATGGTTTAGAACCCATGATATTATATTGAATCATATCTTGAGAATTGTAGTTTGTGCTTCACATACGTGTATCTTATGCTTTGCGCGTTATACTGTAAACCTTGCCATGCTAGTTGATGCATTGCTATAAATTGTTGCACTTGAGATTAATGGTACACATTATGAGTATTGTCATTTGCATCCTGGTATGTTGAAATCCATCTGTGCAAACTGTTGTTGGGATGGGCTATGCTGAGATTATCCTTCTTGGTTCTAAGTCTACAGCGTCCCTGGTTGCCAATTTTGAAATTTTTTTTGTTTTTACACCCTGGGTGCGTCCTCGGTGTTAGAAATGATTTTGGCTTGTACACCCTAGGTGCATCCCCAATGTTACAGAAATGGTTTATTGAATATTGTTGGCCTGGAGTATGCCGCGGGCCTCACGCGTTGCCATTGAGTAAAACAGCTGTGGCATGAAGCCCGGCGATGAATTTACTATTCGCAACGAGGATGGCATCACACAAACCCTTTTGGGGGTTTGGTTAATGGCATTGTGGTGTCGGGGGTCGTGTGGTGACCTCGGGTGTTTGTGACCAATTGGAAATCAAAACCCAACCACCGAACCACCAACAAAGAGCCCAAAATTCAGTCGACTGGACCCAACCCCCAGTCGACTGAAAAACCCATTGGAAAACCACCAAAATGCCTCAACGCACGGTTTAGTCGATTTACCCCATGAGTTCAGTCGACTGAATCCCAAGAACTATGATCCAGTCGACATAACTCATGAGTTCAGTCGACCGAACAAGCCCATAAACTATTTTTAGCTACGGGTTCAACTTCCAAACCTCAAATCGAAACCTCCAAAGACCGATATAGCACCCACAAACATCCACACGCCTAGATCTAACACCAAGACCACCACAGAAATACCCGGCACCAAATTTCATCCACAAAATCGCCGAAAAATAGGTTTTAAGCCCAAAACCCAACCTTTACAGAAAATCATATCTACAATGATCTACCCGTTAAAAACACCCACGTTTACCCATAGCACCCTTATATACCAGTAGGGTCTAGAATCCTATCTCGATGAGTTAAAAACTCGACATCTCAAACCACGTGCAAAATCGAGCTTCGTCGGAATTAAATTATGTCCGGATGAATGCGTAGACCTCGATGCTGATACCAAGGATCTGCAGTCTGATCGTCGAAAATCAATCCCTGGTCCCCCAAGAACTTAGAGAGAAGGCAGAGAGAATATGGAGGAAACTTAGGAGTTAAGTTTTGAAAATATCTAACTCTAGATATTTATAGGCCTCTAAAATATCTTCTTCTTTTTTAATTTTCAAAATTCGCGTTGTAACACCCCGCGACCCTCAGAACCTTCCCCACGTGCATCGCTACCCTTAAACATGCATCAAAAGCATATAAAACATGCTGCAACAAAAACACGTAACGCGCATCGAAAAATGCCGAAAAAAAAAACGGGTCAGGGTCTCACAACTCTACCCCCCTTAAAGGAATTTTGCCCCCGAAATTCAACATAAGGTCAAAAAAACAAACCGTCGATTGCAACCGAAACAGGCACACAAGATGGTCAACTAAATCATTCCTGAGATATAGTCAAACAAGGTCGGGCATCCTAAACAACGGCCAACTATCTCAAAGACACGGGATTTACAACCCATCCCAACTTCACAACCTCACCAACCTCTTCCTCAACACAGCATACCATCCACCGGATCCATAACTAACCTTAAATAGATGCAATGAAGAATCTGACCCGTAACCTACATACTTTGAAAGTACCTTTGCTCGCTGAAGGCATATCAGCATCCTCCGGCGCGATCGGTGTCCTCGAAGCTATAAGAAAATACGTTGGGGGCAATCCCATCATGTCCTGTCCACCAGTACTCGGTGCTGTCGGCTGCCACATCAACTAAACTCACGTTCCCTTATCTGTCACTCGAGAAGTCTGAACTGCAGAAGGTTGCTGTCGGTAATCAGATAAACCCGGCACATACGAACCCATTAGTGTGTCCTCCCTTCTCGGCGCGCTGCCTCTCTGGGGATAATTCCTACAAATATGTCCGGACTGTCCACACTCTGGAATGGTCTCGACTGTAAACAATCCGCCGCATGATGCCCCAGCTGTCTGCATCAAAAAGAGGTCAACTCCCTCTGCTTTGGCCTCCTAGACGAAGCCACAGATGTGATGGTGCTGAAAACTGCTGTGGTCTAGATGAACAAAAGCTAGAATCAGAGGACTTCTGCCTCTCGCTGGGACGCCCAGCTATCTGCGCCTCTGCTCCTCCCAGTGATGTCCTGGCCTCCCTCGAAGCTCGAGTCTCAGCCAAAGCATTCTCAACCCTCGCTGCTGCCTCCACCAGCTTTTCGAACACACAAAATCCCATCATAGCCACTCGCTCATTGATCACCAGCCTCAAACCCTACTCAAACCTCATTGAAAGCAACTCATTTGTGCACTCCACCTCCGGTGAAAATTGAGAAAAGCTCGTAAACCTGGCCTCGTATTGCATGATGTCCATGGCCCCCTGGGTAAGAGAATAGAACTCCTCCCTACATAAGTCCCTCCTCAAAGTCGGGAAGTATCTCTCCAGAAAGACTCGTGTAAAAGCTGCCCATGTGGCTCCTACTGTGGTCCTGGCATATCTCCACCACTGATGAGCAGCATCCCTCAGTTGAAAAGTGGCAAAGGAAACCCGCAACTAATCCTCCACAATCTGTAATGTGTCAAGGATCCGAGTCATCAACTCTAGCCACTCTATCACCATAAGAGGATCAGGATCTCTTGCAAAGGTAGGCGGATCCATACGCCGAAACTCCCGCATGGAAATTGTAACCCTCGCCTCCCTTGCCTCAGGCACTGCCTCTCTCTCCTTAACAGGCTTACCCCTGGCAACCACCTGCTGGATAGAACTAACCAGCACACGCAACAACTCTGTTGTGTTCATCGGTCCCTAGGGAGCATTAGCATCCCCAGCAAAAGGGATAGGAATATCCCCTTGGCCGGCACAGCCACGGTCTCGCCCTATCCTCACCGACATCGCGTCTATATGAAAAAGATATAACGTGAGATGCGACACATAGCATAAACCACAATCACATAAGCATGCTAACACATAAGCACATAGGTTCATGCTAAACAAAACCCCACATACCGAGGAGAACCAACAAGAATGACACGTCAATCTGGCTAACCTACTTAGATTCCCTGATAGAAATCACGTCAGCTAAATGCGCTTTTAACTTGGCCCTCAGGTTTATTAATCCAAATGCCTAAAGACAAGACTATCACTCCTAAGATTCAAGCCCCATGCTCACATATACACATCATTCATGTATGACTCGCATGCTATTACGTTCATGTTATCAAAGTATCTAAACACATGCAGTCAAGCACACGCAATCAACCTCACACGGTAATGCAACCTCTTCCCACGGCTCTTAGGTATTCGAACCCAGAGCTCTGATACCAAGTTATCACACTCCAAACTTCGGGCCACGTGAAACTCTATAAATAACCAAATGCAAAACCTAGCCCGAGAATATACTCTCAAAATAAATCATACAGCATTGTATATAAACGTCAAACGGCAACATTACACGGCTCCAATGCCTGAAAACTTTGTTATAACATACATGTAAAAAAAGCTAACAAAAAGGAAGACTACAGCTCTTCCGCTTCTCCAGCATCTCCTGATTAACCTGCATGACCGGTACCTGAAGAAAATTAAAATCCCACACCGTGAGCCAAAGCTTAGCAGATTCTAAACAACACATGCGATATAAGCTAAACTTGTTAGGAAAATGAGGTGCAATTTTTGACTCTCTTTCAAGCTATTAAAGCAGTTTGAAACATTTTAGATCACAACTCACCAGAGCCAGAAAACAATTTTCATAAGAAACGGGGAAGCGAGAATAAAGTCCATGTTTTGACTCTCTCACAGGAGCCTTGAAAATGATTCTTGTATTTCGACTCCCGCAGGCCGCGAATACAATTTTTAAGAAAATTGGTTATTCGTCCCAATGTGCAGTACATGCAATCCATGAATCTTCTTGAACTTTCACCGAAGGACCACTGCCCCAACTAATGCATCTTCTTGGACTTTAACCGAAGGGCTACCGCAGCCCCAATCGGACACACATCGTCTTTCGCAGCCTACCTCATACACCCCCACACGCATATGTGCATTATTAACCAGGATTTACATCTACTGGATCACAGATTCATCTAATCCATTTCAAACACATGCAAACCTAAACTAGGATTTAAATCATATAACCATGTATCAACACGACGTTCCACAAACCACGTCACATGCCTATAAAACTCTAGGTTTTAAAGCATAAATCACGTTGCACATAACGATATCACCCTATGTAATTCACTTACATATTTCGTACATAAATAAACAGTTATAAATGCACATAACCATGCCACAACACCTAAACCAACCACGCACGTCACACCCGAGGATGGTATCACACAAACACCCGAGGTCACCACATGACCCTCGGCACCATAATGCCATTAACCAAACCCCCAAAAGGAACCCAAAGGTATTTGAATCAACTAATTCCCATAAATTAATCAATTAAATACCAAAGGACACCAATTGGAAATCAAAACCCAACCACCGAACCACCAACAAATAGCCCAGAATTCAGTCGACTGGACCCAACCCCCAGTCGACTGAAAAACCCATTGGAAAACCACCAAAACGCCTCAATGCACGGTTCAATCAATTGACCCCATGAGTTCAGTCGACTGAACCCCAAGAACTATGATCCAGTCGACTAAACTCATGAGTTCAGTTGACTGAACAAGCTCAGAAACTATTTTTAGCTACGGGTTCAACCTCTAAACCTCAAATCGAAACCTCCAAACACCGATCTAGCACCCACAAACATCCACACGCCTAGGCCTAACACCAAGACCACCACAGAAACACCTGGCACCCAATTCTATCCATGAAATCGCTAAAAAATAGGTTTTAAGCCCAAAACCCAACCTTTACAGGAAATTAGATCTACAACGATCTACCTGTTAAAAACACCTACGTTTACCCATAGCACCCTTATACAGTAGTAGGGTCTAGAATCCTACCTCAGTGAGTTAAAAACTAGATGCTTCGAACCACGTGCAAAACTGAGCTTCATCAAAATTGAATTCTGTCTCGATGAATGCGTAGACCTCGATGCCGATACCATGGATCTGCAGTCTGATCTTCGAAAACTAAGTCTCGGGCCCCTGAGAACTTAGAGAGAAGGCAGAGAGAATATGGAGGAAACTTAGGAGTTAAGTTTTGAACATATCTAACTCCAGATATTTATAAGCCTCCAAAATATCTTTTTTTTTTATTTTTAAAATTCATGCCGTAACACCCCACGGCCCCTAGAGCCTTTCCCATTTGCATCTCTACCCTTAAACATGCATAAAAAACATATAAAACATGCTGCAACGAAAACACATAACGTGCGTCGAAAAATACCGAAAAAGAAAATGGGTCAGGGTCACACAAGGATCATACCTCATTGAGCCAAAAGCTCGACGCCTCAAAAACTAAACCTCGACAAAATGCGATTATGTCCAGATGGATGTGGAGCCCCCAGCACCAGAACCAAGGATCTACTGTTTGATTGTTAAAAATCGAGTCCCAGGCCCATCAAAATCTAGAGAAGCTAGAGGTTTCATGTGAGAGAAACCATATCTGAAAAAGAAAATATCCCAAAATATCTGCAAGCCTGATATTTATAGAAAAATACCAAAAATATCTCAGGTTAGTCGACTGACCTTCCCCTCCTAATCGATTGAAAACCCTCTAGAACCCCAAAAACCATCCACTACCTCAAGTCAGTCGACTGATCACCCCATGTTAGTCGACTGAAAACCCACTGGAGGCCCTTAGTCGACTGAACTTCACTCCCCAGTCGATTGAAAACCTTCTGCCAACTGAAAAACAACTTCAAAACATTTTTCAAACTCCGAAACCAACCAAACGAACTAACATTTTCAAAACGCAACCATATATTTCAAAAACCATGGATACACGCAAGGCCAACAACCCTTGAATCCAATTAAACGCAACCAAGCACGTTTTAAAGACGTTAATTCCAACTCCATTGACACTTAAAATCATTTCGAAAATGAAACGGGTCAGGGTCTCACATAATGTGTCCCTTTTTCTTACATTGAAAAAAAATTACATCTTCATAGATATTTCTTGAATATGAGTTTGAAAAGTTCTTTAATTCTTTTACAAAATAATTTTTAAACTTGATTTTTACTTTTCCATTGTAACCTATTCCTTCTTTATTTAATTTACCTTTTTGTGCTCTTAAGAGTTTTTCAAAGTTCTTTTTTCCATTTGTAAATTTGTAAATTTGTAAATGATTTTTGAATAATCTTCCACTTTTCTTTTTAGTTCATAAGAAACATCATTTTCAATATTTTTACCTTTTAAGTTCTTGAGTTCTTTTCTTAAAAAATCATTTTCTTTTTCCAGTTTAGAGATCTCATTTTCAGAAAATTTTGTTAATTTATCAAATTTAACTTTTAAAATGAGTCTCTTTTTCCAAAGATTCAATTTGCAAACTATGCTCTTTAGACATGTTTTCTTTTCATTTTTAGCATTTTCATTAAAAATTTTCAATTCCTCAATTTCTTTAGAAATGTTTTTATTTTCATTTCAATTTTACATTTTTCTTTTATAATTTCAAAAGACTTTTATGTAAATTAAATAATTCATTTTTAAGTTCATCATATGATGGCATAGAATAAGAAGAACTAAATTCATTGCATGAGCTAGAACGAGAATTTATCTCTTCATCTATACTTGCCATCAAACAAAAGTTGGTCATTTCGTCATCACTTGAGCTACTGCTTGACTTGTTTGAATCTGAGTCATTCCACGTAGTTGTTTTCATGGACTTCTTTTTCTTCTTTGAGTCCTTTTTTAGTAAAGGGCATTCTGGCCTGATGTGCCCAGTTTTGTTACAGTTATAGCAAGTGAGCGGTTCTTTCTTGAAATCTCATTTGCTTGAATCTCCTTTGTCGAATTTTGTGCCTCGAAATCTTCTTGAAAGCTTTTTGTCTCTTTTAAAATTTTTTCCAAATCTTCTACTGATAAAAGCCATATCATCATCATCGATCTCCTCATTCTCTTCATCACTGGAACTCACTTTTGAAGCTTTAAGAGCAATGGACTTATTGACTTTGTTTTGCTCGTTGACTCTTTCATTTATCTTAAGCTCGTATGTCAGCAGTGATCCAATTAGCTCATCCAAGGTCATCACCCTTAGATTCCTTGCTTCAGAGATGGCTGTAGCCTTAGCTTTCCAAATAGGGGACAAGGCTTTGGGTACTTTCCTTAAAAGCTCATAAGAATGGTAAGTTTTTTTGAGTGCATTAAGAGAGTTAATAATGTGAGTAAAGTGAGTGTACATGCTAGAGATAGTTTCATCATCATTCATTTTAAAGTGTTCATATTCACTAATTAGTGTTTCAATTCTAGAATCTCTAACATCTTGAGTGCCTTCATAAGTAATTTTTAACTTTTCTCATATTTTTTTAGCACTTTTACATGTCATTATGCGATTATATTCGTTAACATCTAAAGCACAATACAAGGCATTCATATTATTTGAAGTAACTTTATATCATTTTTATTCATTTCTTCTTCTAGTTTAGGAACTTCTTTACCTTTTACAGTTTTAGTAGGAGTGAAATTACCTTGGACGATCACTCTCCAAGCCCTCCAATCCATGGTTTGAATAAAAATCCTCATTCTTTGCATCCAAAATGTGTAGTTAACACTACAGAAGATTGGAGGCCTGGTAGAGGATTGACCCACTTCAAATAGAGATACACCGATGCATACCATAGATCTTTTTCATAAAAATTTGTTAAGAATAATGTGATTAGCTCTGATACTAATTTATAGTATATGTGCAATCCCAAGAGGGGGTGAATTGGATATTAAAAAAAATTCTTGTTTAAATATTAGAACACAAGTATAGATTTCAATTCACTTATAAGCATGATTCAAAACTTCTTGTTTGAAGATTAAAACGTAAGTATAGATTTTAATTTACAAGATTTAAAACTTCTTGTTTGAAAAATGAAATCACGAGATTCAAAACTTTCTTGTTTAAAAATTAAAATTCAAGTATGGATTTTAATAGTGAATGATTCAAGTATAGATTTTAAATTTGTGTGATGCAAATATAAGAAATAGTATAATAATAAAAATGAAAAAATAAAGCAAGTTAGAGATACGACACCGAGATTTTACAAGATTCGGCGTAACGACCTACATCCTTGCTTCAAGCTAACCGCTATGAGAATTTTTACTATCACTCATTCAATAGGTGGAGCAACCTCTCTCCTTAGTCTAGGTAGAGAGCCTCTCTTGAGAATGCCCCCTTCTCAAGTATCGCAATCCTTACAAGCGGAATAACCTCTCTTATGAAAAACCCTTCTCAAGTACAATAGAATAAAATAAAAGAGTACAATGAAATGCTCCTTCAATGAGCGGATGAGTACAAGAAATTAACACACTAACTCACTTCTCAAAGAAATATATCAATGAAGCTCTATGAGAAATTCAAAACCTTTTCTCTCAAAAATATGATTGAAAAACTCAAGAAAATGAAGCATAAGAAGTAAGAATATGAGAGAATTGATTGGAATATTTGAAGTGAATAAAACTAGAGCATAAGGGCTCTATTTATAGGCCAAAATTCTAGACTAGCTATTGTTCTAAATGTAGTAATGTCAAACTAGCCATTTCAGCTAAAAATTCAAAATTAAGCCTACTCAGACGACTGTAGTAGCCCATTCAGTGGACTAGATTGCCCTTTAGTCAGCTAAACTTTGTGGGTCAGTCGACTGAACTGCTTTAGATCTATTTTTTTTGGCAGTCCAGTTTCAGTCGACTGAATGCTATGCATTAGTCGACTAAACTTCTTAAAAGTCTAGAATTTATTTTTCAAAAGAATTTTGATCATTTCTCGTTTTGGAAAATATTTTTAGGATTCCTATGAGTTTCAAAAGATATAATCATGAGTTTTGTGAATTTACATAAATCTTAATTTTGATAGAAATGAAATTCACTACTTGGTCTTCGATTCTTCAACTTTTGCCTTGTTCCAAAATCTTGTAGACAAAGTGTTTGATTTGAAATATTTCTTCATGGCTTCCACTTTGTATCTTTAATTGTGCTATACATATTTTTTCTGTAAACAAACTCAATTTGCACAATTAGATACTTAGGTTTGTTATCATCAAAATGGTCATTGAAGCCTTATTAGGCCAATATAAGAGACAACACTATTATCTGTTCCCTCTAATCAAGACTGGCCTACTAAAATTTTGTGCTGTAGTCTTACCAATGGTACGTCCATTTCTATCTAAACTGTAAACAAATACTTTTATTCTGTAAGAACCTATAATCTGGACTTCTGTGCGCAATCTGTACTCTACACACCAGATTAAATACTATAAGAATTACTGACTTGATTTGTTTGCTTGGCTTGGCAAACACAATCTACGAGCTTGGCGGGTTATCAAGAGGTGTATACTGAAAATCATGAATTCATTTGGTTTTAGTATTTTATTTTATTTTAAAAAAATTAAAATAAAATAATCGACCACAGTCTAGTGCTTGATTTTATTGTGCTTGATATGGCTTCATTCGATATTATATTAGGGATAGACTGGTTGATTACTTTTCACGCCTTTATCGATTGTGATTGGCGACGATTGTTTGTTTGCACACCAGAAGTAGACTCTTTTTATTTCATAGGTGACCGGGATAACAGTTTGGTGCCTAGACCTCATAGTTTGCGGGACCGTATAACTTTAGTCTCCATTTCTCCGCCTTGTCTACGAGTGAGACTGACTTCACTCGTGGGGAGTTTCCTTTTGTTGTTTGTGAGTTTTTGAATGTCTTCTCAGATGATTTGTTTGAGCTATTATTATGGAAAAAAGTTGAGTTTTCCACCAATCTCATTTCGATGATCGCCCCCATTTCTATGCCCTCATACCATTTTGCCCCAACTAAGTTGCTAGAGTTGAAGGTGCAGGTCCAAGAGTTATTGGATAAGGGTTTTATCTATCCCAGTGTGTTAACTTGGGGAGCATCGGAACTATTTGATAAGAAGAAGGATCGATTCTTATGTCTTTATATTGTTTATCGTAAGTTGAACCATGTGACCGTTAAGAACAAGTACCCTATGCCCCGTATTGTGATTTGTTTCATCAATTAAAGGGCTCACGTTGTTTCTTCAAAAAAGACTTTAGATTAGGTTTATCAATAGTTGCGGTTCTATGGTGCTAGGATTTTGGGATTTTGGAAATAATTAAAAATATGGGATTCAAAAGATATTTAGAAAATATTTTAACACCTTGAAAGTCAAATTTTGAAAATTTCTTTTTCTTTAAAATAGAGTCACCACTTGGTTTTTGAGAAAAACTAAGAAAAGCAGAAATGGCTACTGATCTTTAAAACATTTAATCTGAGAAAAAGGGTTCGGGAGCTAATGTACGAATTAGGAAGGTGTTAAGCATTCTGTTTGCCCAACAGTAAGGTTGGCCTCTACTAATTATCATTGATTCTTTAATAAAATTTCTCAAATACATGCAAATAAAGAAAGTTGAGGCAAAGAAAGACCATCGAAAATCAAATAATAAAAATACATAACATACGTATATAGAACGCCAAATAAAACAAGTATCAAAAGGAAAATTCAAATTTCTACGGCATGCAATTCTAACTAAAGGATTCATGGAGCAAACTCAAATGCAATTCTACCAAGATAAACTAACTGTCATAATTTTTATAAAAGAACAAAAATATTTTAAAAAATGCTAAAATTTCCTAAACATAAATTGTATAAAATAAGCTAATCAATTCTAAGTATTGTTTCAAAGAAAATAACTAAAACATGTATGTTATCAAAATAAACTAAGTTAGTATTAACATGATAAACTTTTAATAGAAGAAATACTAAGTGTAGAATAAGAAATGCATAAAAGAGAAAATCCTATATAAAAAGGAAGTTTACTAACAAAGAAATTAGAAAAATGAGGGTTTTATGACAAAGAGATTTTAAAAATTTTAAAAGAAATAAAGGAAAAGTTTACAAAAGAAGATTTATGCTAAAAATGAAGAAGCTAGAAAATGTTTATTAAATTAATGAGAAGAAAACCTGACTATTTACATTTTACATTTTTTAAACAAAATAAAAGAAATTAAAAGAAATAAAATGAATAAGTGAGTTTCAATTATTATTAAAAGAGAAAATTATACCACAATTTAAAGGTAAAAACTAACTTAAAAAGACTTTTTGTGAGTTTTGAATTTAACAAAATAAAAAATTAAAAGAAATACTATAGAAGAAAAATAAAGAAAATAACAAAAGAAAAAAAAATAGAACATTATAAGGAAAATAAAACTAACAATTGAAAGAAAAAGAAAAGAAAAGAAGATAAATATTAGAACATTAAACTAATGCGTAAAAGAAAAGGAATATTAAACTAATATTGCAAGAAAAAAAAATAAAGAGAAAACAAATACTAATAAAAAAACATTAAATTAATTATTAACAAGAAATACAAGAAAATAAGTACAACTATTTAATTAGAAGATATGAATGTAATATTGACAACTACACTCACATTATGTAAGTGCCTTTATTATAATAACAATTAACAATATTAACAAGTTGTAATTGTTAGAAATGTTAGCACTATTTAATGATTTAAAAAACTTAATGCAACAAAACAATTAAATTCAAGTAAACAAGCTAAGCAAAGTTAAACAAACTAAACAAGCTAAACATATGAATTTCAATGATAAAAAATAACTATGTAAGCAATGTTAAATAAATGAAACAATGAAATTAACCCGGTCACACCAAAGTGGTAGAAAATGAAGTAGAAAGACGAGGGATCGAAGCAAAGTACTTGGATCGCTAAGGAATTCTCGAGTTGAGGAATGGCAATGGGCAATTCGATCTTCAAGCGATGATCCAAGCTATAGTTACGGAACTTCGGCATCGTGGGTTCGGCTCTTGGTATTTCAGCAGGATTTCCGCGTTCGGGCTCGGATTGCTCGGCGACATGACAGAGTTTCTCTCAATAAACTTCTCTATAAAATTCTGTGTCAAAAACGTACATTGGGGTACGGTATGTATAGAATTTTTCAACCAATGAGATGTTGACACATTTTGGGACACGTCAGGCCATTTGGAGTTGGCGGTCGCCATGTTATGAGTTGGCAATCACCATGTTTGAAAAGGTTCCAAGAGCTTCTATTGGCGGTCGTGACAATGCAAATTAGCGGTCACCATGTTGAAGGTGGTGGTCGCCACTTTGGGCTTGGGTTTTCAAAAAGTTTTTTTGGCAGTCGCCACAATAAACTGTCACAAAAAGTGAAAGTTTCCAAATGGTTCTATTAGCAGTCGCCATTTTGGAGTTTGTGGTTCAACATAATTTCATTGGTCTGAAGGTTTTGATGATTGGGTTCAAATATCGAGCTTGGATCATTTTTTGAGGATCGTACTGAGGCACCATTTCAACTGTTTCATCATCGAATTCACCTAAGATTAGGCGGGGTCAAATTAGAGTGTCTATTGTTGCCCCTCTTTAATATAACTTGCATAGCAATGCGTGATTCAAGTTATATCAAAGATCCAAGTACAACATCCGTTTGACTGAGCCATCAATCCTAGGCCACAAACACACAAGCATGCATATGATGTTTGTCTTACTCGATTTTTCATCGAGTTGCCTACGTACCCCTTTGCTAGGGAGCAGACCAAAAAGTAGTTCACGGGACAAATGCATGGATGCAAGATGCTAAACATGATGCAGATGCTAACATGAAGGAAATATGATGTAAACTTCGATATGATCAAACAAATCCTAGACATCGAGTTAAGATCTAAAGGGAGCACTAACAGACAAATCAAAGATCGAGTCAAGATCTAAGAACTCAGTTGGGGATAAAATAATCAAAATGATCGAGTCAAAATCCTAGAAATTATCTTAACTGGGAAGGCAACAATGAATTGATCGTTCAAGTCAAGACCTAAAAACTCGGGACGAAACCCGGGATAAAAATAATTAAAAGCCAAGTCACGGCTTAAAATTAAATTTATCGGAAGAAACCACAAATTAATAGATCGAGTCAAGACCCAAAAACTTAGGATGAAACACGGGGTAAAAATAATTAAAAGCCAAGTCACGGCTTATAATTAAATT
The DNA here is from genome assembly GCA_034768845.1 of Heliamphora exappendiculata. Lineage (NCBI taxonomy): Eukaryota > Viridiplantae > Streptophyta > Magnoliopsida > Ericales > Sarraceniaceae > Heliamphora > Heliamphora exappendiculata. The sequence continues at coordinate 2,940 of JAOTRH010434506.1, read as the reverse complement.
TATCGGAAGAAACCACGAATTAATAGGTCAAGTCAAAACCTAAAAACTCGGGATGAAACATGGGGTAAAAATAATTAAAATCCAAGTCACGGCTTAAAATTAAATTTATCGGAAGAAACCCCGAATTAATAGGTTGAGTCAAGACCTAAAAACTCATGAATTAATAGGTCGAGTCAAGACCTAAAAACTCGAGATGAACACGGGATAAAAATAATTAAAAGCCAAGTCACAGCTTAAAATTAAATTTATCGAAACAAATTACAAATTAATAGGTCGAGTCTAAACCTAAAAACTTGGGATGAAACACGGGAAAAAAATAATTAAAAGTCAAGTCACGACTTAAAATTAAATTTATTGGAAGAAAACACTACAAAACACACAAAATCATTTTTAGAGGAACATCCGCGATTTTAAAATTATTTTTAAAAAAAACACACATGATATCTATTTTTTGAGAAAACAACCACACATGATTTTAAAAAAAGTATTTTGGAAAACTACCGGAAGGTTCACAATCATTTTAAGAGAAATACACAATATTGCTAATAAAAAACTGGTATTTATTTAGACAAAACCAAACAAAATAAAATAGCCAAATGGCCCCTTAAAAACCCCAAAGCCCCATAATGATGTTCTGACATGGCGGTCGCTAAGATTGATGTTACGTGACGGTTGACATGTTGGCGGCCGCCTAGACCGAACCCTTCTGACATGGCGGTTACCATGTGTCGCTTCACTAACATGGCAATCGCTCACTTGGGAAGTGGCGACCGCTAACTATAGGCGCGCATAAGGTTTTTAAGGCGCGCGGGTGAGGGCCATTTGCTCATATCTCACTCTCTCTCTAACCTTTTGCTCTCTTGCGGCTCTCTCTCAACCCTTTGTGCTTTTCCCTTGTCCTTGCGACTTTCAAGCTTTGCTCACTTGACATGGTGGGCCACAGACACCTTAAGCATGTCGCAGGGGCCATCCGAGGCTCCTTTGCGAGTGATAGCTCTATCATGGGGACTCTCGAAAGCACAACCTCCAGCTTTCCCGTTGGCGGGGTTACCACCACTCAGCCATCCACTGCGCTGGGTGCGATGGATGCCCTAGTATTCGAGGCAGAGCGTGCCTCCTTCCGTATTGCTGAGGAGGAGGCATGAGCAGCTGCCGAGGCATAGACAGCTGCAGACGCTGCTGCTGAGGCTAAGATGGCCGATTTTTTGGATCCTGATGCTGGGGAGGGCTATCCAGCACCCTTCGACCCACACACCTACGTTCAAGTCCCCCACCGCTTGGTCCCGGATGGGATGCGGCGCTACGAGCCATCCGCATACTCCATTACTGCTGACGTACTTCTTCGGGAGCCGAACCAGCACATCTCTCACCAGCACCCATCGGTAAGTTTCCAAACTTACTTATTCAATACTAGAGCACGTATTTTATGATATATCTCAAACATAGACGCATTGTCATGCCCCAAACTCCGAGTCACGTGAAACACCCACAAACACCAAATATAAAACCCAACCTGAGAATACACTCTCAAATAAACCATACATGCATTGTATATAACTGCCAAAAGGCTTACATTGCACAGTTCTAACACCGAAAAAACATGTACACATACATGAAACAGAAAGAACAAAAGGGAAGACTATAGCTCTTCTACCTCTTCAGCAACTCCAGATCAACCTGTGTGTCCGGTACCTGAAAAATATTTCAAATCCCACACCACGAGCTAAAGCTCAATAGATACAAGACAACACCTGCATTATAAGCTAAACATGCTAAGAAAACGAGGTGCGGTTTTAGACTCTCTTTCAAGCCTTTAAAATAATTTTCACATGCAGAAAGGAAAGCGAGGATACAAACCATTTTTAACTCACACACAGGAGCCTTGAAAATAATTTGAAAATGATTTTTAGATCGTGATTCACACGAGTCTCAAAAATAATTTAAAAATTGATTTATCTGTCCCACAGTGCAGCTCGTGCAAGCCATTTAACTTCTCAGGCTGAACCCGAGGGACCGTAGCCCCATCAATGCTTCTTCTCGGCCTCTCGCCGAAGGACTATAGCCCCAACGTAATATGCTCGGCCTCTCGTAGAGGGACCGTAGCCTCAACCCAATATATCTTCTCGGCCTCACGCTGAGGGACCGTAGCCCCACCGAATATCCCGTCTGCCAGAGCTAACGTCCACAGAACCACATGTTCTTCTATCCCATTCTTTACACCTATGCATAACCTAATAGGATTTAAATGCATAAAATCACGTACAATCACTACGTTTTACAAACCACGCCACATGCTGCACACGCCACTCATACAACACTTGCAACCCATGTAACATGCACTACATGCATCCATTTATCATATTCCACATAACTATGCCTATAAAACCTCTGAAGTTTAAAGTATAAAATCACGTTACACGTAACGATGTCAAGCCATGTAATTCACTTATATAATCCGTACATAAATAAACTAGTGTTATAAATACACATAGCCATATATAACCCCACATCATGACGCCACCTGCCATATAACCCAACGTTTACTCACAGGGACAACCATCAACTCAAAGAACCAAGCCTAACCCGAAGGTCAATGCTAAATCCCTCAAACCATGAGGTCACAAACACTACCTTTTCCCTAAAGGTGTCATGAGCCCAAACACGCTCCATACCCAACCACAACGCACACAACCGTGCCCCAACAACCCACATCTAGCAATGCACCTCACCCTTGAGGACGACATCTAAACCAACACCCGAAGCCATGACATGACTCCCAAAGCCACCACACAACAAATCGAACCCCAAAAAGAATCTAAAAGTATTTTAGTCGATTAATCCCATAATCAAACAACTAAATACCGTTAGGAACTAATTGGAAACCAAGGACCCAACCACCAAACAACACAACAAACTCCCAAGGAACAAGAAATTTGATAA
>JAOTRH010434287.1:0-34162 GCA_034768845.1 Heliamphora exappendiculata | reverse complement strand
TTATTGGTTATTCATATTTTTGGTACAATCCATATGAAGGCTATGTTGGCTATAGCTTTTTTTGCCTCTATATATTATGACTTTTTTTTTGTTTTTTTGAACTTTTTTGATTTTTTATCTAAATTTTTTACTTTTTCCATTTGTTATGATAAAAAAAATATAAAAATATAGTCATTTGGCTAAAGTTAGAAAAAGTTATTAAAGAAGAAAAGAAGCTTTACAAAAGGTTTAAAGTATTTTTTTTGTCTTATTTAATTTTCTTTTTATTTTTTGATAAAGTTTTTTTTACTTTTTTTCATTTTCAGTAAGAAAAGAAATTTAAAAAATATCATCATTTGAGTTAACGTGACAAAGATTGTGTTAATCAGTATGCGGTCATATTTTTGCTACTTTTTTGGGGATAAATCCCATTGATAAGTTAATTATTCCGTTAGATCCTAATTTTATATTTAATTATTTATATAAACTATTTTATTCATTTTAAATTAGAATGAGATAGATAGAATAAAAAGGGAGAGAATATTAGAAGAGAAAAATGAAAAAAAAATAGAGATAAAGAAATAATAAAGAAGAGAGATTATTAGAGAGAGAAGAAAGAGACCACTAGAGAGAAAAAAAAGGTTCTTTTACCGTAATAAGTTATTTTTTAAACTTAATTAACAGAATAAAAATTTTTAAACTTTATTCTTAACCTACGTAAAAACATGTTTAACAACCACGCTTTAATAGAAAATATTTTTACTAAACACGTTTTAAATCTAACGTCCACATAATGTTGTAGAATGAAAAATAACGACATAAAAACGTTTTTAACAAATACGTTTTTTGGTTTAATACATAAAACATTTTTAACAAACACGTTTTCAATTAGTTTCAAATAAAGCGTTTTTAGTTTAATACATAAAACGTTTTTAGCAAACTCATTTTCTGGTTAGTAAACACATTTTTTGGTTTAATACATAAAATATTTTTAGCACACACGTTTTCAATTAGTTTCAAATAAAATATTTTTGTTAAACACGTTTTTAGAGTATTCACGCTTTTTGATTTAAATACAAAAACGTTCTTAATACTCACTTTTTTTTATTAAACTAGGATATTAGAAAACGTGTTTATCATACATGTTTTATTCATGGAGATAAGGATCTATTCATATTTTTAATAGGTATAGAGATTGGAGTTAAACATAAACACGTTTTGTGTATATTTTTTATATAATTTTTGAATATATTTTTATGATCGAATCCGTTCATTACGTAGAATTCGATGAGTTTGTTATCCATATAAAAATTTAAGTTGACTCGATATCTCTAACCAAGTGATCACATAATATTATTTTATAAATAAATAAATAAAAATTATAATTAAATTTTTTTTTTAAATAAATATTATTCAATCACTTAGTTACAGGTATCAAATCAATCTAATTTTTTTTACAAAGAAACCCGACGAGTTCTACGTAATAAATGAATTCAATTACAAAAATGTATTCGAAAACTAAATAAAAACAAGCATGCTATATTTTTTTATTTGATAGATAAATATTGGCATATCAAATGAAAGTATAAACACGCTATATTTGATGGATAAAGAAAAAGTTTTTACAAAAAAATATTTTTCATTTAAATATATGAAAATATTATTGCTAACAACGTTTTAGAATAAAGTTATATTTATAAAGAAAACATTATTAGTAATAACATTTTTTTTAATGTTTTATGTTAAAGGATTAGCAGTTTGAAAAGCATATTTAGCAAAAAAAAACATGTTTAGTAAATACGTTTTTACGTAGATTGAGAATAAAATTTAAAATTTTTTATTTCGTTAATTAAGTTAAAACACATGGGTATTAGGGTATTTACAAATTTTTATTTTGTTAATTAAGTTAAAAAACATGAATATTAGGGTAAAAGAGTAGAGAAAAAGAGAAAAGAGAGCGATGTAAAGAGAATGATAGAGAATAAAAAAAATAATAATATTTTGGGTTTTTAAATTTTAAAACTTTATAGTTATATATACCTATTTTTATCAATATTTATATATTTAAAATCTTCTCATCAGGATCTATAAAACAAGATTTATATTGAATGTGAAAATTTTAAAAATAAAAAATTCTCATTTTTACAAAAAAAAAAATGAGAACTGTCTCCTTTTTACAAATTAGAAATGAGAAAATCCTTTATTTTTGAAATTAGAGAATATTACAAAAAAATGAGAACTTTTTAATTTTCACATAATTATATTAGGATCCTATTTTTTGAAATATGACATGCCTTATTTTTTAATATTGACTAGTTATGTATAGATTTGGAAGCGAAAGTTCTCATTTAAAAAATGAGAAATGCTATAGTATTTATTTATTTATTTTTTTCATTTGTTTTTTGAAAAGGTAAAAATTATTATTTTTACATTAAATATAATGAAAAGTTTTATTATTTTTTGACTAATTAATGTCTAAAAATTAGGTAAAACTATAATATAATAAAAAAGTCTCATTTTATTTATTTCTCTATTGTGATTTGTTTCATTATTTATTTTCTGAATTAGACAATGTAAGATTTCTCAATACTCATTTGTGCAAATGAGAAGATTATCAGTTTAATGTGAAAATAGAAATTTTTCAAAATTTTATTCAAATTTTTATATTCAATATAGATATTATTTTATAGATTCTAGTGAGAATGTTCTAAAAATAAAAATATGATCAAAGAAGAATGTATATACAAAAAGTTTTGCAATTTAAAATTTTATAAATACAAACTAATTCGATAAAAGTGATTTCTCTCTCTTACATAATTTTCTCTCTAATTCTCTTTCTTTTTTATTCTCTTTCTCTCTATTCTCATTAAGGATATTTTAGAAATTTTATATAAAAACGGGATTTCTTATAATATAATATTTTTTAAAATAGGACTTAATTCTAAATAAGGGTAAAAAATGGGACCACGTTGGTGCTAGTGGCGGTGATGGAGGTAGTGATAGTGGTGGTTGTGATGTCAAGAGCCTAAAATATAGAGGTTGAGAGTCGGGATTAAGAGTTTGTAAGTCTAGAAATAGGGAGCCCAGGGTGAAGGATCAAGGTTTAGCGTACAAGGGTTGTACCTTGCCCTTGTTGACCCTAACCCTATTAATAGGAGCAATTCCCTTCGCTTACAAGCAAAGGATAGATCTCAATTCCTTGCAGCTAAGGAATGATATTAATGGAGAACCCCCTCTTCATGGCAAGGCTGCCACCATTGCAACTTTCCCTTTCAAGTTGTTGTCCTTAAGGTTGTTCATCTTATTGGCTTCGGGTATCCTCAAAATTAGGATGAATTTCAGGAAAATTAATCTCGAATAGATCAGAGTTGCTTGTTGTTTGGATACGATGCTACCCGATTGACTACGCGGCGCATGGTCAATCAGCTACATGACATTTTATCAATGGGTGCTTGTTATGATGTGTCTCAGGTCAACTTTAGCTTTGTACTATTAATGTAAGTAATAGGTTATAACCTTTTCCAAATACTTTCAATTTTAATTACAAATTTTATTTTATTTTTTTATTTTTTATTTCAGTGACAAGCTAACATATTTATCAAACACTCATAATTTATGTTACCAGTTACAATTTATAAATTATTAGTTTCAGTAATACCAAACATCTATACGTTTCTAGTCTAAAGCCGATATGTCTATGTTAACTTACCCATTTGGATTATATGGATTTGAATTAGAAGTATTAATTATAAACTGTCAGACATGCATATGGCTCTATTTGTCAAAAAGGAGGCAAAGTATTCCACATTTTGCAAAGTATTCCAAAGCAGTTTTCTATCAATGAGATAAGTGAGCAGAAGAAATGAAAAGCAAGAGTGGCTATTAGCTTTTTCTTTTCCCTTCGTTTGCGTTCCTTTTCTTTTGGAGGGAGGTGTCCTGGTTTTTGCTTTGTGAAGATCAGGGATGGGGGTTCTTCGTAGAAAAGCCTTATCAAGTTACTACTCTCGCAGAGATAAAGTGGCTCCATGTTCTAGTAAATATGGTCCCCAACTGCAGTGTAGGGGTTGAGCACATGTATAGGAAAAGTTAGGGGGGTTCAGGACTGGGCTAGGTAGGCAGGGAAGCGACCACCTGGACCTCCGAATTTTTGCCGAAACTTAGTTTATAAGTATTAAATAAGTTTAATTACAAGCATGATTAGCCCTCTTGTAAATAAAATACGAAAAAAATAATGTATAAGTTGGTACTATCGTGTGTTCAATTTTTGTTTGTAAATTGAATTTTGTTGAAACTAAAAGGCATATTTTGTTTATTTAAATTTTTGTAATAATTATTTTTATGAATTCATTTTTTTAAAAATATGGGTCCCCTCGGTGTTGTTTATTTTCTTCATTTTTGTGTGTGATTTTTGTTTTTATTTGCGTTTGGAGATTGGTATTTAAATCCCAACAATAAGCCTGATTAGAGCCTCCAAATTCTCAAGTATTGATAGTTCTAAAACACATGTAATGAAGAGATAAATATCACTTAAAATCACATTTTTTTCTGAGAAAGTGCTTGTTAATTTATGAGTTGGGTACTAATTAACTACACATGAATCTTCTTTTATAATTGTTGTTATTATTTGTTTAAGGATATTGTTTGAATTAACCAATTAATTGCCACAATTGGCTTTCTTACTTACCACAACTTGCTTACCTTTCTTGATAGTCTCCTTTATCTTAGTGTGCAAGTCCCTCAATCTGGACCATGCGTGCACCCTTTGTATGTCCTCACCTCTCTTTGTTGCTCCATCCAAGTCCCCTTGTATTTGTTATATTTTCCTTTCTTTCTTAAAATGCTAACCTTCTCCCAAAATAAATAAATAAATAAATAAAGAAGAAGAAGAAGAAGAAGAAGAAGAAGAAAAAATAAGATTTGCATTAACAGTCCAGGAGAAAAAGCAGTTATTTGATACTTTTTCTCTTCTCTCTAGCTTCTGATTAAGAATATAAATAATAAATATATTCGTCTCTCTAACCAGTTAAACTTTTAAACAAGAGTTAGTAATAAACAACTTAACATGGTTTTAGAGTAAATATGGTTTTAGAGTAAATAATAAATTATGTGTTCAAATCTTATTGTGCATTAAATAATTTAACAAAAAAGTTCAATGTGTTTAACCAACTTACAAAGGAAAGTCAAGCAGCACGTAAAGGGGTGTATTGAGGATCTAAATAATAAAATTATCTCACACTCTAATAGCTTAAACTTTTAAATGAGTTCATGATGATTAACAATTTAGCACTTCTCTATGAGCGAGGGAGCACTGGTTAATGATCATAAATAATTATTGTACGAGTAATATTGAATAGTTCTAGATTACTATGTGTAATGATCTATATATACTCTCATTGAGTGATTTTGGATCAGATAGTATTAATTCACAATTTGTTGGCCTGTGAGATAAATATTAACCAACTTCTTGTGTATTAAATTTTTTTTATTTATAAGAAATTTGAGATTTTAATCATTAATTCTCAAACGTAAATAGAAACTCAATCATGCACACATCAAGAAAAAATTACACAATAATTATGTGGTTTGACAGAACTTGTCTACATCCACAAGATGGAGAAATAATTCACTATAACCATATAGTGTACAATTATGAGATTAAAAATATTTCAAAACTCGATACTCATAACTCGAGCATTAAAACAAATATTAAAAAGAGTCCTAAAACTATTAGGATTGAATAAATAAATTAATTAACTAATTAAATATATTAGGGAGAGTACATGCAAACCTTAAAATAATTAGATTGAAATAAAAAGATTGGTAATCCTTGATTGTGAAAACAAGTGACGGCTGAACTTCGAGAAAGGAGAAATTGCTTAGTTTTTGTCCATTGGAAGTAAAGATCTTCCATTCCCTAATTCTTTTTCTTTCCTCTCATTTTTTCTTTTCCTTCTTTTTGATTGTTCTTAATACTCATGGGTGTATAAAATTGGAGAAAAATAAAATAAGAAACTAAATCATGACAATAATAAAAGATGGAATGTGGAAAAAAAGAGAGAAAAACATAAATCTGCTTGGGATTCGATGGAAGGAATAGAAAGCTTTATGTGGGCTTTGTGTAGTTTGAAGATAATGGATTGCATAGGTACTAAAAAAATAAGTAATTATAATAAATAATGTGGGCAACATGAGAAAAAAAAATATAAACACTGTAATATATTATGATTTGAAGTAATTCAGATGCTTTTAAGGCCATTATAATTATGGTATTAATTAGTATATTGGTTAATATATTTATTATACGGAGGTTGAACTGAAAATGTATCTAAATAACGTGAGTTAGATCCGGCCCAAATAGACCTCCAAATGATAATTTGAGTGGCTTACACACCGCGATAAACATAAACTAGCCGACGACAAATGACGGAAGTCACTCTAATGTTCAAGTTAAAAGTGGATTTAGAGAGAGAAACTTTAGAGTAAAGACATAGATAGAGTTTTGGCTAATAGAATGATTTTTCGTGCCTCATTCTTTGGACTCCACCCCCTTTTATAGGGATTGAAAATTGTACTTCTCCTTTAAAACTCATGATAGGCTGGTCCTGGCCCCATCTCAGGCTTTACCCTGCAAACGTGTAGGTTAGGCCCATATAGCTTGAACTGATTACTGTACGGTGAATATACGATTTCTATCTAATTGTTATTAATATATCTTGCTCAGCCAAGCTACCTTTATTAATGCTTGGGGCTCGATCACGCAACTGACGTCGTGTTGACCTAGTCATCCCTTCTGTGCTCGGCTATACTTTCGTTGTACCATATTTGCTCAGCCATGTGTGGCCTCGTTACCTTGGTTTTAGCTCTCCTGGACAGTGTCAGAGTCTTCCTTTAGGAATCCCTTGGGCCTCAAGTGAGTCGTTGCAAGTTAAATTTGTCCCCTTTCATTTGCCAATTAGCTCTCTTCTTACTCGGCATAAGGGGAGCTAATAAGTCTCTACTGCTCTTTGACTGAATATGTCAAATTTGAATCTCTATTTCAGCACTTGGCATTAAAGACGCTGTTTCTAAGAATTGAATGCAGCTTTTCGTTTTTTCTACCTGTCACGCACTGATTGGGATACATATTGGCGTTCGCGTATTTCCAAGGTTGAGCAGGTATCCTTTCGTATGCTTGAGATGACCGTTTGGCACGCCTAACCCTAGGGATTCCTTTCCCATATAAGTGGGTTTCTTTCTCTTAATCTCATCTTTTAGAGAAAACTCCTTCCCTGAGAGCTTCTTGCCTGCTATTCAAGCCCTTTTGACAGTCTATCATTGGAAAACACCCTCCTCCATCGTATTCTGCCGTCACTTATTCCAAATTAGCAAGTCTTCTCACCTTTCTTTTTAGAAGCTCTTTCTCCTTTAGGCCCTTTTTGGCATTCATTATCTTTATATCGATTCTGATCTTCGTCTTCGTCTTCCTTTTTCTTAAGATCCTTGCACTTTCATTTCTGGGTTAGTTTGGGGTCGATTTTTTTCCCCTTCTCTTTTTCTCGCATCGCATTTTCGAATCTCTTATCTTAGGATGGAAACATTCGTTAAATAAGTCAACACCGCTCCCCCCTACCCGCCTTCTAAGTTAAGTACAATATTTCACCCTCTGTCTCAGTCCATTTTTATGACAAGACTGCCCAAGGGAAACCATACCAGGGAGGGGGAACAAAGTAGCCCTTCCCATCGTCTTGGTGGTCGAGGTTGGGGCCCATTTCCTTGTAGATCCACTCGTCAAGGAGATGCTCTACCAGTGCCAACTCACCACTTACTAGGGTTCCATAAACTGCATTTGTGTGGCCAAAGGGTGGTCGAGATGACTCACCGCTTCAGTTTAAATCTCGACATCCTCGAGATCTTCTATTGCTACACTAAAAGACACAACCAAGATTTTGTTGGAGGTAAAACTGCTAAGACCTTTATTTTTGCAAATGATTAACGAAAATAATTAACTGGACGGGCAATCGCCAAAACGGGCTCTAGATAAAACTTTTGATAACGAACGATAAAAATAAAACCCGTGCATCTTAAATTAATTTAGAAGAATACCTTTTTACCGATCGAATCTTCAACTACGGTTTGAATCCAAGTTAAAGCTCTTGTCAAATTTTCTACTGTATTCCTTTATGCGATTCTCGGATATAGTGTGAGCTATAATCCTCTGAGAACTCGTACCGGCAGAACCAGAACAACTTTAGTCTTAGAAGATAAGTTACGAAACTGGTTTAGCCTACCCGCATATATATAGAGCTACAGTAGGGATCTGTGGAGTAATTATGAGTAAGACTTCCAGTGGAATACACGTATTAGCGGTTTCTGCAATTAATCAAATCTCGTAGCGGTATCTACAATTATAAAAAATCAGTAGCGATTTTTGAAATTTTCATAAAACACTGAATTACAGTTCACACAACTAAAGAACTATAATTGCACTCTGACCCATAATCTCAAGACCATATAGCATTGAGTTCCTGTTATTAAATACTTACCATTTCTCCCCATGTTAAGATTCTCGATACCCACCAATTAAATTTAATTACTGACAATTTATTTTAATCGGTATCTTGATATTACTTAAGCTTTTTTCTTTAACTTGTTTGACCGCCAAATAATTAAATCCATCTGCAGAGTTTGTTCTGATCAAAACTTATAAGCTTTCTTAGAGGGGGTATCGTCAATCTCGATCTTTTGGGATGTAAATTTCGTCAATAATTAATATTCACCATATAAATAATACCGATATCCAACTCACCAAGAGTATAGACCCATATAAAATCCCACATTCTGATGAATCAAAACAACGAATATTAAATATACGCAAATCAATAATTATTTCAGAATTAAGAGGATAAGTACTATTTATAATAACATTGTGATGTGAATTAATTTATATAGTCAATATAAAATTAATTACCCAAAATATCATGTTTAATACACATAAAGTGTACTAGCACAAATAGTCAGAAAAATAGACGACACTATTATCTGTTCCTTATAACCAAGACAGGTCTACTAAAACTCTGTACTACAGTCGTAACGATGGTATGTCCATTTTCATCTAAACTGTGAACATAAAACTTATATTCTATAAGAACCTAAAATTTGATCTTCTGTGTGCAAGCCGTATGCTACACACCATTAAAGAAATGATACACATACATTGCTCATAATGATTCTCATAAAATAAAAAATTAATTTTATTAAAATAAAATAAAATACTAAAAACATGATTTTTAGTATGCTAATCCTAATAATCTCCCACTTGTACTCAAAACCATGCTGCCTTACATCTGACTCCTATGCCCTCTACATGACTATCAAAAGTCATAGCCGGTAAGATTTTTATAAAGGATCTGTAAGGTTGTCTCCTGATACAAACTCTATGTCTGACTGAAAATCTAAGTATGTGTACCCCAAATGTACTAGACTGTCTGCCTGGTAAACCAACATAAAATTCTTAGTCATTTTCAGGTACTTAATTATATTCTTTATCACAGTTCAATACTCCTACCCTGGATTAGACTGATATTTGCTAATAATACCAACGGCAAAGCAAATGTCGGGTCTTGTGAGACTCTGACTCGTTTTCTTTTTTTGGCGTTTTCGGACGCGCGTTGCATGTTTTCTTTCTAGCATGTTTTTATTGCTTTTGATGTATGATCAGGCTTAGATATGCATGTGGGGTAGGTTCCTGGGCCGTGGGCCGCTGTGGCACGAATCTCAAAAATTTTTCAAAAAAAAGATATTTTGGAAGCCTATAAAATCTAGAGTTAAATATTTTCATAAAAATATTTCCTAAAACTTAACTCCTAAGTTTCCTATTTTCTCTCTACCTTCTCTCTAAGTTTTCGGGGGCTTGGGGCTTAGTTTTCAACGATCAGATTGCAGATTCTTGGTATCGGCATCGAGGGCTACGCAACCATCCGGTCAGATTTTGATTCCGACGAAGCTCGATTTTGCACGTGGATCGAGGTATCGAGTTTTTAACTCACCGAGGTAGGATCTAGGCCTATATGTAGTATAAGGGTGCTATGGGTAATCAGGTGTCTTTTTACCGGTTAGATCTCCGTAGATCTGACTTTGTATCAAAAATGGGTTTTTGGGCTTAAAACAAGTTTTTTGTCGATTTCGTGGATGGAATTGGGTGTAGGGAGTTTCTTTGGAGGTCTCGATGTTAGGCCTAGATGTGTGGGTGTTCACGGTTGTTGAATCGATGTTCAAAGGCTTCAATTCGAGGCTAAGAGGGTTGAACCCGTAGCTCGGAGACAGTTTCTGGGTGGGTTCAGTCGACTGAACTCATAGGTTCAGTTGACTGGATCATAGTTCTTGGGGTTCAATCGACCAAACTCATAGGTCCAGTCGACTGAAGTGGCTCGATTTGGCGTTTTGCGTTTCCAGCGTATTTTTCAGTTGACTGGGAGTTGGGTCCAGTCGACTGAAGCTGTGGGCTGTTGGTTTTGTGGTTTTGGATTGGTTTCTTGGTTTTCAATCAGTGTCCTATGGTACTCAATTGATTAATTATGGGGTTAGTTGATTCAAATACCTGTTAATTCCTTTTGGGGGTTCGGTCAGTCGTGTGGTGGCTTGGGGGTCGGGTGTGGCCTCGGGTGTTTGGTTAGGTGTCGTCCTTGTGGATGACATGTGGGTGTGAGATGTGGATGCGAAGCACGGTTGTGTGCATGTTGGTTATGTGAGTTTAGTGTGGGTCTGTGGTTCGGTTTTGAGGTGTTAATTCTGGTGAGAATCAATTTGAGGGAGGTTTAGGTGTCGACCTCCAGGTTAGGTGTTGGTTATCTCGGTGTGGGCGAGTCATTCGGGTGTCGAATGACGGGTGTGTGGCATGTGATGACGTGTCGGGTTATGTGGTGAGTAGCGTCGTGGTGTGTGGCTATACGTGGTTATGTACTTTTATAGCGAGCTTATGCATGTTATAACTGTAGTTTATTCATGCATGGATTATGTAATATGATTTACATGGCTTTAGATGGCGTTATGTGTAATGTGGTGTATGCTTTAAGACCTTGAGTTTGATAGGCATATGGATGTGGAATTTGAGGAACAAATGCATGTAGTGCATGTTGCATGGGTGCAGGTTTATGTGAGTTGCGTGTGTAGCATGTGGCATAGTTTGTGATACGTTGTGATAGTACGTGATTTTATGCATTTAATTCCTTATTAGGTTATGCATAGGTGCATGGAATGACATAGATGGTTATGTTAGCTCTGGCTAACAGTGATTACGTTAGGGTTACGACCCTTCGGTTAAAGTCTGAGAAGATTACGACAAGATTACGACCCTTTGGTTAAAGCCCGTAAAGAAGCGTTTGATAGGGCTACGGTCCCTCGATGCAAGTCCGTAAAGAGGTATTCGTTAGGGCTACGGTGCCTCGGTTAAAGTCTGTAAAGATGCATGGACGGGGGCTACGGTCCATCGGTGAAAGTCCGAGAAGATACATGAATTGCATAAATTGCATTATGGGACGGATATACCAATTTTCAAATTATTTTTAAGCGTCGTGTGTATCGTGATGTAAAAATCGTTTTCAAACTATTTTTCAAGACTCATGTGTGCGAGTCAAAATATGGTTTGTATCATCGCTTTTCCTTGCATGTGAAACTATTTTCAAGGCTTGAAATAGAGTCTAAAACTGCACTTTGATTTCCTAACACGTTTTGTTTATATTGCATGCTTGTCTAGTTTCTGTTGAGCTTTGGCTCACAGTGTGGGATTTTCTTTTTTCCAAGTACCGATCACGGAGGTTGATCTGCAGGTGCTGGAGAGAAAGAAGAGTTGTACTCTTCTTTTTTGCTAGTTTTGTTACATGTATGTTGTACCATATTTTTTCGATATTAGAACCGTATAGTATAAGTTTTTGGCATTGGAGCCTTGTAATGTATGTCGTTTGGCCTTTATATACAATGCATGTATAGTTTTATTTGAGAGTATATTCTTAGGTTAGATATCTTGTACGGCTATTTATGGGCGTTTTACATGGCTCGGAGTTTAGGACGTGACAGGTCTAGTGAAAAGCATAGCATTTATGAGACTTCTTACTACTGAAGTATAAGGAACCGCTTTCATCTTCTCTATCTCATTGAGTGTCTTAGGACACTGATCATTGGATAGAGTAATTCCATGCCTGAAAAGAAAAAATCCTTTCTTGAAATCTTGCATGCTAAAATGAGCAAGGATATCATCGATATACTTTGCTTGTGATAAGCCGAGCATTCTTTATTTTTGATCTCGCACAAAGCTTGATCTTAAGGATGTGACTGGCTTCTCCCAAGTTCTTCATATCAAAATACCCAGATAACCATACTTTAACCATAGATAATGCCCCGACATCATTTCTGATGAGAAAGATATCGTCTACATAAAGTACTAGAAAGATCACCACGCTTCTTATACAAACAAGATTCATCTGGACTTTGATCAAAATAATAAGACTTAATAACTTGATCAAACTAAGTGTTTCAAGACCTTGATGCCTGCTTAGATCTTTAAATGGATCTCTTAATCTTACACAACATGTGTTCCTGGCCCTTTACAATGAATCCGTCTGGTTGCATCATATAGATACACTTGTCAAGACTTCTGTTAAGGAAAGCTGTCTTGACGTCTATTTGCTAGATTTCGTAATTGAAATGAGCATCAATGGATAAGAGAATCTGGATAGACTTAAGTATGACTACCGGCGAAAATATTTTCTCATAATCGATCCCTTCTTTATGAGTGAACCCTGTATCAAAAAGCCTAGCTTTGAAGTTTAAACCTTTTCGTCTGCTCCTCTCTTTCTCTTATAGATCCACTTGCATCCAATGGGTTTTATCCTTTCAGATGGTTCTACAAGTTTTCAAACTTGATTCGAATACATAGATTCCATCTCTAAATTCATAGCTCATTGCCAAAGATCTGCATCTTTGTCTTGAAGTGCTTCATTATAGTTACAGGACTTGGTATCTAGTTCTACCGAGATCCTGTCAAAAGACTCTCCTGAGAACATATACAGGTCAGGTTGATGAACAACCCTTTCACTATGACGAGGCACTACCTGCGTTTGTGTACTAGTAATAACACGCTGTGTAGAATCAAAACCCTGTGCATCACCACCCTATTCTTGATTTGCAGTTATCCTGATAATCCTCTCACTATGATGAAGTAATGGGATATCAGTGACTTGTTCCTCCATTCTACTGGTATTTCTTCTATGTTCTTTCAGAATAATATTATTTTTGGGCCGGTGATCCATAGTATAATCATCTTTCAAGAATCGGGCATTGATGCTAACAATGACCTTATGATCCTTATAATTATAAAACAGACCACCCTTCGTTCTCTTGGGATACCCTACAAAGAAACAAACTTCTGCCATCGGTTCTAACTGACCCGCGTTCCCTTTCAGCACATGTGCTAGACACCCCCAAATCTGAATGTATTTCAGATTAGGTTTACGCTCGGTCCATAATTCTGGAGGAGTAGAAGGTACTGACTTAGAAATACTAAGTTCAGAATGTAAACCGTTATTTCTAAAGCGAGTCCTCAAAACTAATCGGAAAAATCTAAATAACTCATTATGAACCTTACCATTTTCATAAGAGTCACATTCTTTCTTTCTGCTACACCATTCTATTGCAGAGTGTGTGGCGTTGAGATTTTGGGATTTTAAAAAATATTTGAAAAATAAGATAATTTAAAGATGTTTCAAAAAATATTTTAATACCTTAAAAACTAAAATTTGAAAACTCTTTTTTATTAAAAATAGAGTCGTCACTTACTTTTTAAGAAAAATTAAGAAAAACAAAAATGGCTACTGATCTTAAAGCATTTAACCAGAGAAAGGGAGTTCGAGGGCTAAGGTACAAATTGAGGAAGGTATTAGACACCCCGTTCGCCCAACCGTAAGGTTGGTCTCTACTAATCATCGTTGGTTCTTTAATAAGATTTCTCAAATATATGCAAATAAAGAAAATTGAGGCAAAAAGAGAACATTCAAAATCAAATATGAAAAATACATAGCATATGTACATAACACTCCAAATTAGAACAAATAAAGGGATAAAATTTTAAATCCTACGGCATGCAATATTATTGAAATAACCTAAACTAATATAGTTTAAATAAAAGAGCAAACACATACTAGAAATTGTTAAAATTATCTAAATATGAATTTGCTGTAAAAAATAAATTAAACTATTCTAAACATACTTTTATGTAAAAAAACTAAAACTTACATTAACATTAACATGATAAATTAGTAAAAGAAATGAGGAATATAAAATAAAGATATATAAAAAGGATCCTAGAAGAAAGTTTACAAAAGAAGCTTATACTAAGATGAAAAATGTTAAAAAATACTTATTAATAAAAGAAAAATCTAATTACTCACTTTTTTTACATTATTTCAAAAGAGATAGAAGAAAATGAAAAGAAAAGAAAAATTACATTTAAAGAATTAAAGTTAGATTAAAAGACTTTTTATGATTTTTTGGAATTAATGAAACAAAAAGAAAGATAAAATAAAGTTATAAGAAAATAAAAGAAATAGAGCTTTAAAAAAGAAAAAATAAATACTAAGAAGAGTAATACCAATAAAGAATGATTAAATTAACACTAAAAGAGAAGAAAGAGAAAATAGAATATTATAAAGAAATTTAAAGCTAATAATGAAAAGAATATGAAATACTAGAGAAAGAAATTACAGTAATGTTAAAAGAGAAGGAAAAGAAAATAAAAGATAAAAGCTAGTAAATGAGTATTAAACTAATATTGTAAAAAAAGAAAAGAAAATGATACATTGAATGGAAATTAAAACTACTAATAAGAGAAAGAAAATAAATAGAGTAAAAAAAAAACTAGAAAAGGAATTTTACACTACTATTAAAGAAAAGAAAAAAAAAAGGCTAATGAAGGGACATTAAACTAATATTAAAAGAAAAAAAAAATAAACTAATACTAATAAAGAAAATTAAACTACGTTAAAAGAAAAGGGAAAAAAAGAAGACAGCGGAATAAACTACTAAATAAAATTAAACTAATACTAGAAAAATAAAGAAACCAAAATATAACTGTTTAATTATTAAATATGAATATGGTATTGGCAACTATACTCATATGTATGTAAGTGTATTATTATAACAATTAACAATATTGATTAGTTGTAATTGTCAAAACATATTAGCACTATTTAATGAATTAAATAAAAAAAATAACAAATGTGTTAAGTGTGAATAAGAGGAAGTTAATAACTAAACAATGAACAAATTACATAAGGCAATTTAAACAATAAGCGAGGTTAATTGCGTAAACAAAAAAAGATGCAAATTGAAATTGAAAGTTAATCCTGATCATTCCAAAAAAGAAAAAATGGAGTTACAAGGATCAGGGATCCAAACGAGGTACCTAGATTGCCGGGGAATCCTCAAGTCAGGAATGTATTTCAGTGGTCCAATTCTTGGGTGGTAATCCAAGCAAGACCTTCAATATAGGCGTCGGAGGTTCGGATCTCAGTATTTCGGTAGGGCTTTGGCGTAAGGACTCGAAATTGCTCAGTAACTCGGCAGAGTTTCTCTCACTAAATCTCTTTCTAATTTTTTGTCCTTGAAAATGCATTAGAGGTACGATATTTATAGAGTTTATCAGCAAATGAGATGCTGCCACGTTTTGGGACACGTCAAGCCATTTGGAGTTGGCGGTCGCCAGGTAGGACATGCCGGTCGCCATGTAGAAAGAAGGTTCCAAAGGATTTTATTGACAGTCGCCACAATGCAAGTTGGCGATCGCTAGGTTTAAGGCGGCGGTCGCTACTTTTGGCTAGGGTTTCCAAGAGGTTCTATTGATGGTCGCCACAATGAACATGGCGGTCGCCACTTTTGGAATGACTTGAACAACAAGTTATCGATGGTTCAACAAAATTTTATTGGTTTGAAGGTTTCTGGTTCAAATACCGAGCTTTGATCACTTTTTGAGGATCGAACTGAACCACCATTCCACCTGTTTTCATCATCGGATTCATCTAAAATTAGGTGAGGTCAAATTGGGGTGTTTACAGTTGTCCCTATTTGATATAACTTACTTAGCAACGTGTGAATAAAATTATATCAAAGATCCAGACACAACATCCATTTGACAGAGCCATCAATCTTAGGCCACAAACACACAAGCATGCATATGATGTTGGTCGTACTCGAATTTTGATTGAGCTGCCTACGTACCCCTTTGCTAGGGATTAGACCAAAACATAGTTCATGGGGCAAAATACAAAAATGATGCATGACAAATATAGTGTAATGCAATGTGAGTTAGTTTAAGGTCATGAGGACGATCGACGGGTCAGTTTAGGGTCATGAGGAGGACCGATAAGTCAGTTTAGGGTCATGAGGAGGAGGACATACGAGTTAGTTTAGGATCATGAGGAGAACTGACAAGCCAGTTTAGGGTCATGAGGAGGATCGACGAGAAAAACATCGAACTAATAGGTCAAGTTAAGATCTAAAAATTTGGAACGAGGTATGAGATAAAGTTATGACTTAAAATTTAGATCTATCAGAAGCGAGATTAAATGCCAAGTTACGGCTTAAAGTTAATCTTACCAAAAGGGGATACAACGAATTAATAGGTTGAGTTAAGACCTAAAAATTTGAAACGTGGGATAAAAATAATTAAAAGCCAAGTTATGGCTTAAAAATTAATTTTATTGGAGGAGAAACTACATAAAATTCTCATGAAGTATTTTTTTTTTGGAAAACACCCAAGATTTCCAAATTATTTTTGAAAAGCACACAAGGTAAAAAAATTTTGAAAATTATTTTAGCTAATAAAACAAAGAGAAAGTAACCTAAAAATACATGATTAATAATAATAAAAAAACAAAACATACATTGAAAGCCCCAAACAGCCCCTTAAACCCTAAAATGTCATTATAACAAATGGATATAGGGCCGCCAACTTTGGAGTTGGCGATCGCCATGATGCGAATGTCGTGACTGTTGACATGTTGGCGACCGCCTGGACAGAACCCTTCTGACATGGCGGTCGCCATAAGTGAAGGTGGCGACCGCGACCTTCAAACGCGCATAAGATCCTTTGAGGCGCACGGATCAGGTTCATTTGCATCTCCTCATTCTCTCTCTAGCTCCCTCGGTTCTCTCTCGTCTCTCTTTAGCTTCTTGTGCTTCCAAGCTTTCTCTTCTCTTTTCTTGCTTCTTAGTATTCACACAATGTTCACCTTATTGTTCGTGATTCCTTTCCTTTTCATGGCGAGCTAGGGCCAAGGAAACGACGATTTAGGGGCACGATGGGGCCCCTCGGCTATTGGGAGCTCCTCTATGGGGGCTCTCGGAGGTACAACTTCCAGCCTTCCTACTGGCGAGGTTACCTCCATGCAGCCTTCTGCTGCGATGGATGTTCTTGTATTCGAGGTGGAGCGTGCCTCCCGCTGCGTTGCTGAGGAGGAGGCACGAGTAGCTGCTGAGGCGCAGGCGGCTGCAGATGCGCTGCTGAGGCCGCGATGGCCGACTTCCTTGATCCCGATGCTGAGGAGGGCCACCCAGCTCCTTTTGATCCGCATTCCTATGCTCCGGTCCCCCACCTCCTACATTCGGGTGGGATGCGGCGATACGAGCCTCCTACCAATGCTGTTGCTGCCGACGTTTTACTGTGGGAGCTTGACCACCACATTTCTCGCCGGTAACCTTCGGTATGTACCATATCCTTATTGTTTTAAATACCAAAGAATGAGAAATCAAATGTAGACGCATGCCTAGGATCTCCCAGATGATATGATAATGTGTTTTGATATGATGAATGATGATTTATTTTGATGTGTTGATGAATGATGTGGATGATGATTGATGGGATTTGAACTTAATTTAGGTACCTTTGCAATGGAGATTAAAATAGTAGAGACACTAGGATTTGAACAAGTAATGAAAGGGGCAATTAAAAAAGCTCGATTTTTTTAAAGGTAAAACATAAAAATTAAGGGGGGATTTTATTTTTGTTTTTGGGGCATGAAAACTTAATGAGTGATTTTCAAAAATCCTAAAATTAGAGGCAATTTTATAAAAAATTTCTAAAAATTTAGGACAAAATTTTGAAAAATTACAAACTCTACAAAATTAAAGGGGTATTTTTTATTTTTTTGAAAATTCTTAGAAAATTTTAGAAAAATCCTAGAAAAATGGCGTAAATTTTTAGAAGAATTCTAGAAATTTTAAAAAATTCTAAAAAATTAAGAAAAATTCTTTGAAAACTCCTAAAAAAATTTAGAAAATCTTAGAAGATTAAGAAAATTTTTGAAAAATTCTAGAAAAATATTTTAGAAAATCCTAAAAAATTAATGAAAATTCTTCGAAAACTCCTAGAAAATTTTTAGAAAATCTTAAAAGATTAAGAAAAATTTTAAAAAATCCTAGAAAATTAAGAAAAATTCTTCAAAAACTCCTAGAAGATTTCTTTTTAGAAAATCTTAGAAAATTTTGAAACATCTTAGGAAAATTTTTAAGAAAAATTTTGAAAAATCCTAGGAAAATTTTAAAAAAATTTTAGTTTAGAAAATTAAAGAAAATTATTTAAAAGTTTTGGAGAATTTGGGGCAAAATTTTTTTTTATTGATTTTTGATTAACACAAAAATAATAAAGATTTTTCCCGGCACACCAGGGCTTGGGGTTGCTAGTCTTTTACTAGGACGTGCAAAACTAATTGATCGTCACTTACACACGAACTTAAGGTTAGGGTGCCTAAAGGTCGTCACTTACACACGAACATAGGGTTTTGCTTTCAGATATTTTTTTACACTTTGCTTGCTCGATCTGTTTTTTATATATTCTCTGTTTGTCTTCTCCTTTTAGGCTGGTCACTATGTTCGTGGCTTCGGAGGTTCTGCCTCTGGAGAGGTGTTGGAGTGGTATGATGCCCTCCCTGCCCCAAGCCGAGCTTATATTGGCGCCTCCGATTTTGCTCGCTTCATACCCTTGTTGGGTAAGACGAGCAACGACCGAGTATGGTTGACGGCTCTGGCGGAGCGGTGGTGGGACACCACTAACACCTTTCATTTTACTACCTTCGAGGACACTCTGACGCCTCTGGACTTCGCACTCATCACTGGCATTCGGGTTGGAGGAGCTCCTATTCCGTTCAACCCTACCATCACTCGTTCTGCCGATGCACTGACGTACTTCCTTGGAGCTATTCCTGCTCAAATGGATCGCGACAGGGTCTGGTATACATGGTTTTTTGAGCGGTTCAGACATTTACAGTGTATCGAGCCCCGTCATTTCGAGTGGGTTGCTCGGGGCTTTCTGATGTATATATTCGGTACCTCCCTATTTTTGAACAAAAAATATACCGTCCATTTGCATTACTTGGGCGCCCTGACTCGTCTTGACCGGGTTGCTTCATTTGATTGGGGAGGAGTAGCTCTCGCCACTCCCTATAGCTTTATGCGGACTTTGACTCGGTTCCCCCAAGAGCTTAACATCGGGGGAAACTAGAGGGTCTAGGAGGTATGATTTTGCTTATGCATTTTTTTAGTCAATTTTGTTCTTTGTTATCCATTATTTGCTGGCTGACATCTTCTTCTTTGCAGCTATAGACTTACGAGTTTCTCGGGCTTTATGTCCAAGAAAACTCTTTGCGGACCCTTCAGTCATTCCCCAAGCAGCCCAGTGGTCCCGACAACTGAAGGGGAAGAAAGCTGGAGGGAAGGACATTGATCGCTTTCGGGTCTTGCTGGACCGGCTGACCCCCGACCAGGTATTATTTTTTTAACTACTCTCGGTATCACACTATTCACTACACAGTACTATTTCTGTTCCTTTTTGTTCTGTACACTGATTATTGTATTTAGTGAATATTACACTACACTGCATTTACTACTTACCCTTCATTGCATCTATATTTTGAATCACTACAAGTCCACTGGGATGCCTGGTAGGGAGTAGAGGATCGGGTTGGCGTAGACTTGATGCGTAGTCGAGATATCGGTTTGAGACGGATCTTGCTGGAGGGTCCATTAGATGGGAGTATTATCTAGGAGAGCGGGTGGTTCGCCAGTCGTTTGGCTTGGATCACTTTCGGATTCCAGTGGTCCCTCCAGCCTGTATTCGTCGGACCGATCATCTAGGCCGGGTCGACCTACTCCTGGAGCTGGTAGGGACGCATGCTGCCGAGCTTCTAGTGCCAAAGGGGGACTACATGGCCTAGGCTCGGACCCATCTGCTAGGACCACTAGGTCCTGGTTCGACTTCCCCTGGTGGCGGGAGGAGGGGATGGGCACCGGAGGATGCTGATGCCGGTGCTGTTGGAGCTGCTGCTGCCAGAGCTACTGCTGATGTTGCTAGTGGGATGAGGGGCCCAAAGATTCCATGGGATGTTCAGACCATAGCGTACAGCTTCCCATTTCCTCTATCGGTCCCTGTTCTGCCAGCAACGGAGTTCAGGGCTAACACCGACCAGGTTTGCCTTTTTCCTTTCCTTCAGTTACTTAATCTTCTTACTTGTCTATTTTCCTTGAACTGCTCTCTTCTTTCCAGATTGAACAGGCCTGGTTAGACCGTACGATGCTGATGGTCACCGGCCTTAGGGCACTAGTTCGACAGATGGAAGCCTCGATGCGAGCAGCCAGCGTTACTTTTACGCTAGTGGCCATTGTGAGTATCTGTGGCGTTGGAAAATGGTCAAAATGAGACGATTCAAAGATGTTTAAAAAATATTTTAACACCTTAAAATTTTAATTTTGAAAACTCCCTTTTTGTTGAAAATGGAGTTGCCATTTAGTTTTTAAGAAAAACTAAAAAAAATAAAAATAGCTACTTATCTTGAAAACGTTTAACCAGAGAAAAGGATTCGGAGGCTAAGGTACGAATTGGAAAAGGTGTTAGGCACCCCATTTGTCCAACGTAAGGTTGGCATCTACTAATCATTATTGGTTCTTTAATAGAATCTCTCAAATGCATACAAATAAAAAAAAATAGAGACAAAGAGAGTACATCCAAAATCAAATATGAAAAATACATAACATATGTACATAGCACTCCAAATTAGGATAAATATATGGATCAAATTATAAGTCATACAGTATGTAATTTCTAACTAAAGAATACATGAAACACACCCGCATACAATTTCATAAAAATGAACTAAACTATCAAAACTTGAATAAAAGAGTAAAACATGGTGAAAGCTGTTAAAATTACCTAAACATGAATTTACTACAAAAGATAAATTAAACTATCCTAAATATGCTTTCAAATAAAGAAACTAAAACATGCACTAACATTAGCATGATGAATTGGTATGAGAAATGAGAAATACAAAATAAAAAATGCATAAAAAGGATCCTAAAAAATGTTTATAAAAGGAACTTATGAAAATGCTTTTAGAAAATGTTATGTTAAGAAAAGAGATTCTAATTATTTACATTTTTAAAAGAAAACAAATACAAAAGAGGAGAACATTATACTAAAAGGTAAAAAAAAATTTAAAAGGCTTTTTATGATTTTTGGGTTTAACAAAAATGAAGAAAAATAATTCCAACATAAAAAAAAAGAACAAAAAAGGAACAAAAGAAAGGAAAGATAAAGCTAATAATAATAAAAAAAAAAGAAAGAAAAGAGAGCAAAATGTTAGGAAAGACAACTACACTAATGTTAAAAGAAAAGAAAAGAAAATTTGAAGATGAAAGCTAGAAAAGAAATATTAAATTAATACTCGTAATAGAAAAAGAGCATTAAATCAAAATTACAAGAAAAGAAAATAGAATGTTATTAAAAGAAAGTTAAACTAACTAAAATAAAATAAAATGAACACTAGGAGAAGAGCATTATAATAATGATATTGAAGGAACCTTAAACTAATATTAGAAGAAAAGGAAAGAAAGTGAAATGGGACATTAGCGTTAAAGAAAAGAAAATAAAATGAGATATTAAAAGAGAAATGAAGCTATATTACAAGAAAATAGAAAGGAATATTAGCATTAGATTAAAGGTTAACTAATATTAAAAGGAAAAAAAGGAATAAGACATTAGCAAGAGAAACATTAAATTAACATAAAAAGGAGGATTAGCATTAAATGAGTACAATATTAACAATTGTAACCATTTTTATGTAAGTGCTTATATTACAATGATATCGACACTATTTAGTCGTATCATCACGTTATGCTAGCACTAATTTGATAAGTAAATTAAAGAAAAAGATAATGTGATTAGTATGAATGTGTAAATTAAGAAATTAATTAAAACGACTAAATTAAATGAGGCAATGTGATCAATTAAAAAGTTTAACTACGTAAATGAAGGAGATGCGTGAATTGAAATTGAATTTAACTCGATTACTTCAAAAGAGAGAAAATAGAGTTAGAAGGATCGGGGATCCAAACGAGGTACCTAAATTACCGGGAAATCCTCAAGTCTGGAATGTGCCTCAACGGTCTACCCCTCTATTGGTGATCCAAGCAAGGCTTCAATGTAGGCATCGGGGATTTAGATCTCGGTACCTCGTCAGGGTTTCAGCGTCGGGACTCGCAATTGCTCGGCAACTCGGCAGGATTTCCCTCACTAAACCTCTCACTCAAATTTTTATCCTAAAAAACGTACCAGATGTACAGTATTTATAGAGTTCATCAGCCAATGAGGTGCAGCCACATTTTAGGACATGTCAGGCCAATTGGAGTTGGCGGTCGCCATAATGTAAGTTGGCGGCTGCCATATTTTTGAAAGGTTCTACAAAGTTCTATGGCGGTCGCCACTTTTGGCTAGGGTTTTCAAGAAGTTCTATTAGTGGTCGCCACAATAAACATGGCGGTCGCCTTACTTGGGCAGCAATTTTCGATGGTTCAACACAATTTTATTAGTTTGAAGGTTCCAGGTTCAAATACCGAGCATGGATCACTTCTCGAGGGTCGAACTAAAGCACTATTCTACCTGTTTTCATCATCAAAATCACCTAAGATTAGGAGGGGTCAAATTAGGGTGTCTACAGTTGTCCCTCTTTGATATAACTTGCATAGCAACGCGTGGAGCAAGTTATATCAAAGACCCAGAGACATCATCCATTTGACCGAGCCGTTAATCTTAGGCCACAAACACACAAGCATACATATAAAGTTGGTTGTACTCGAATTTTCATCGAACTGCCTACGTACCCCCTATTGCTAGGGATCAGACCAGAACGTAGTTCATGGGGCAAAATACAGGGATGCAATGATAAGAATATGATGCATGACAAGTATATAGTCAGTTTAGGGTCATGAGGAGGACCAATGAGTCAGTTTAGGGTCGTAAGGAGGATCGACGAGTTAGTTTGAGGTCATGAGGAGGACCGACGAGTCAGTTTAGGGTCATGTTGAGGATCGATTAGTTAGTTTAGGGTCATGTGGAGGATCGATGAGTTAGTTTAGGGTCATGAAGAGGACCGACGAGTCAGTTTAAGGTCATGAGGAGGACTGACGAGTCAGTTTAGGATCTTGAGGAGGACCGATGAGTCAGTTTAGGGTCATGTGGAGGATCAATGAGTTAGTTTAGGGTCATGAAGAGGACCGACGAGTCAGTTTAGGGTATTGAGGAGGACCGACGAGTCAGTTTAAGGTCATAAGGAGGACCGACGAGTCAGTTTAGGGTCATGCGGAGGATCGGCGAGTAGTTTAAGATCATGAGGCGGACCGACAAGTTAGTTTAGGGTCTTGAGGAGGACCGACTAGTCAGTTTAAGGTCATGAGAAGGACTGACGAATCAGTTTTAGGGTCTTAAGGAGGACCGATGAGTTAGTTTAAGGTCATGAGGAAGACTAACGAGTCAGTTTTAGGGTCTTGAGGAAGACCGACGAGTTAGTTTAAGGTCATGAGAAGAACCGACGAGAAAATCATCAAACTAATAGGTCGAGTTAAGACTTAACAATTCGGGACAAGATGAGGGATAAAAATAATTTTAAAAGCCAAGTTACGACTTTTAACTAAATTTATCGAAAAGGATAACTACGAATTAATCGGTCGAGTTAAGACCTAGAAATTCGAGACGCGGGTTAAAAGCTAAGTTACGACTTAAAATTAGATTTATCGGAAGGAGAAAACACCTAAAAAACATAAGGGTTTAAAACACAAAAAATTATTTTTAAAATCATTTCTAACTACACAAAAAAATTTTTGAAGTATTTTTAACAAACCCCTAAGATTATAAAATTATTTGTTTTTTGAAAAGCTCTAAAAATTATTTTTAGAAGAATACACACACTAAATAAAAATTTTAAAGAAAAATAATTAAGTATTTTATGCTTTCTGAAAATTAATTTTACTAATAAAGTAAAGAGAAAATAACTTACATGAATAAAATGTATGTAAATAATAAGATAAACAAAAACATATATTGAAAGCCTCAAACAGCCCCTCTCAAATCCCAAAACGTCATAATCGCAAACTCTCCTGACATGACTTTTGGCAACTTAGTGATCGCCAAGCCCAAACCCCTCTAACATGGCGGCCGCCGGGTAAAAACCCTTCTAACATGGCGGTCGCCATGTGTCCCTTCGCTAACATAGCGGTCTCCATAATGGAAGGTGGCGACCGCCACTTCTGTACGCGCATAAGGTCCCCCAGACACGTGGTTTTGGTTCATTCTTGCATTCCTTACTCTCTCTCTAGCGCTCTCACTCCCTCAGATTCTCTCTAGACTTTCTCAAACTTCCTCCTGCTTTATCTTCGAGCTTTTTGTGTCTCGTTCTCCTTGACACGAGATGCTTACTTTATTGTTTGTGATCCCATTCCTTTTCATGGCGGGTCAGGGCCAGGGAGACGATGATTTAAGGGCGCGCCAGGGCCCCTCTGCTACTAGGAGTTCTTCCACGGGGACTCTCAGAGGTACGGCCTCCAGTCTTCCCGCTGTTGGAGTCACATCAACGTAGCCCACTGCTGCGATGGATGCTCTCATTTTTTAGGCAGAGCGTGCCTCTTACCGGGCTGCTGAAGAGGCTCGGGCAGCTGTTGAGGCTTAGGCGGCTGCTGATGCTGCTGCTAAAGCCGTTGTGGCCTATTTTTTTTATCCTGATGCTGGAGAGGATCATTCGGTGCCTTTCGACCCTCATACATACACTCCACTACCCCATCGCATAGTTCCACACGGGTTGAGACGCTATGAGACACCCACTGACGTGGTTGCTGCTGATGTTCTTCAGCGGGAGCCTGACCACCATATTTCTCGCCAGCACCAATCGGTAAGTTTTCCAAACTTTACTGTTTTAAAAATCAGAGCATCTTTTTTATGATATATCAAACGTAGACGCATGCCTAGGATCTCCTAGTTGGTATGATGAATAATGATGAATAATGTTTTAATTTAATGATGGTGTGATGCTTTGGAATTTGAACTTAGCTTAGATACCTTTGCTATGGAGATTTAAAACAGTATGGACACTGAGGATTTGAACAAATAACGAAAGGGGCACTTATTTTAGTGAAACAAAATCAAAAAATAAAATGCTTGCATTTTCTTTTTAGGAAAAACATAAAGATTAAGGGGGAAATTTTTATTTTTATTTTTATTTTTGGGGACATGAAAACTAAAGGGGAAATTTTCATAAAAAATCCTAAAATTAGAGGCGATTTTGTCAAAAATTTCTGAATAAAGCAAAATTTCAAAAATCACACACTCTAGAAGGCTAAGGGGTATTTTTTAAAAATCTAACAAAATTAAAATTTTTTTTGGGAATCCTTAGAAAAGATTTGGGAAAGAATCTTAGAAAATTGGGGCAAATTTTAAAAAAAATTGTGGAAAATTTTTAGAAATTTTTAGAAACTCTTAGAAATTTTAGAAACTTATAGGGAAGATTTTTGAAAAATCCGAGGAGAATATTTTTAGAAAAAACTTGGAAAATTAAGGAAAATTTGTGAAAAAGAGTTAGAATTTTTTAGAAAATCCTGGGAAACTCTTTTTTTTTTTATTTAAAAAACTTAGATTTTTTTAGAAAATTGAGGAAATTAAGGAAAGCTTAGAATTTTTTTAGAAATTTGTGGAAAATTTAGGAAAATTCTGAAAAATCTAAGAAAAATTTTAAGAAATTTCTGAAAATTTTTAGAAAATTTTAGAAATTTTAGGAAGATTTTTTTTTAGAAGATTGGGACAAATTTTTGAAGATTCTTAAAAAATTATTCCTAAAAGGTTAGGGTAAAAAAAAGGGGGCAAAACACAAATATCGAAGGGAAGATATTATTTTATTAATTTATTAATTATTTTTTTATTTATTATTTTTCGACAGAATGATAATCACAAAAAGATAGAGATTTGCCTAGTGTGATGGGGATTAGGATTCCTAGCCTCGAAGGGTCATCACTTACTCACGAACCTATGGTAGGAAAGTTTTCCTGATTTATCAGGGTTTAAAAGAACCGAATGGACATCGCTTACACACGAACCTAGGATTTTTATTGCTTTTAGATGTTTTTCTGCATTTCACTCGCTTGATCTACATTTATATGTTTTTTTCTTATCCTCTCTTTTCAAGCTGGTCACCATGTCTATGGTTTCGGAGGTTCTGTCTCTGGAGAGGTGTTGGGGTAGTATGATGCCCTCCCTGCTCCCAGTCGGGCTTATGTTGATGCCTCTGGTTTTGCTTGCTTTATACCCTTGTTGGGTAGAACTAGCAACGACCGGGTATGGTTGACTATCCTGGCTGAGCGGTGGTGGGGCACCACCAACACCTTTCACTTTACCACATTCGAGGCTACTATGATGCCTCTGGATTTTTCACTCATTACCGGCATTCGGGTCGTAGGAGCCCTTATTCCTTTTGACCCAACCATCGCTGGTTCTACCGATGCACTGATGCACTTCCTCGAAGCTATTCCGGCCCAGATAGATAGAGACCGCGTCAGATATACGTGGTTCTTTGAGAGATTCAGACATTTCCACTGCACCGAGCCCCGCCACTTTGAGTGGGTCGCCCGGAGTTTTCTCATGTATATGTTCGGTACCTTCTTGTTTTCGAACAAGGAGAATACCGTACATTTGCACTACCTTGGTGCCCTCGCTCACCTCAATCGTGTTGCATCTTTTGACTGGGGAGGCGCTGCTCTGGCTACTCTCTATAGCTTTATACGGACATTGACCCAGTTCCCTCAGGAGCTCAGCATTGGGGGATACTAGAGGGTCTGGGAGGTATGATTTAGTTTCTGCAGTTCTCTGTTCATTTTTGTTATATGTTATTGCTTGCTGACATCTTTTCCTTTGCAGCTTTGGACCTATGAGTTCCTCGGGCTTCACGTCCCAACGAATTCCTCAACGGACCCTTCAATCATTCCGTGAGCAGCCCGGTGGTCCCGTGGGCTAAAGGGGAAAAAGGAAAGGGGGAAGGATATTGATCGCTTTCGAGTCTCACTAAACCGGCTGACCCCTGATCAGGTATCGTTTTCGCTACTCTCTGTATCATACTGTTCACTGCACTGTACTATTTCTGTTATTTCCTGCCGTGTACACTGATCACCGTATTTTGTTCGCTGATCGTTATACTGCACTTCATTTACTGATTACTATATACTGCACTGTTCACCGTACTTTACAGGTTCACTGGGATGTCTCGCAGGGAGTAGAGGATCGGGCTGGCGCAGACTTGATGTGCAGCCGGGATATCGCTTCTAGGCAGATCCTGCTGGAGGGTCCATTTGAATGGTAGTACTATCTAGGAGAGCGAGTGGTTTGCCAGTCGCTCGACCTAGATCACTTTCGAATCCCAATGGTTCCTTCGGCCTGTATGCGCCGGACTGATCATTTGAGCTGGGTTGATCTACTCCTAAAGCTGGTGGGGACTTCAGCTGTTGAGCTGCTGGTGGCGATGGGGGATTACACTGCTTGGGCTCAGGCTCATCTACTGGGTCCATTAGGATCCGGCTCGGCTACCCCAGGTGGCAGGAGGCGGAGACATATGCTGGAGGTTGCTGATGCCGGTGCTGATGCTGTTGCGGGAGCTGGAGCTACTGCTGCTGCTGTTAGAGCGGCTGCTGGAGAAGTTGGGGCTGGGGCTGGGGCTATTGAGGTACCTTGGACGGTGTTGTCATTCATTGCCGGGTATCCTTTTTATATCCCCATCTTAGTTCCTCCAGCCCCGGAGTTCCAGCCAGAGCATGCTCAGGTTTGACTCTTTTCTCACTATTTCCTTTTCGTCTTTCTTTATTCATAGACTGCTCCACTCTATATTATTTCTTGACAGACAGATCAGGCTTGGCTGGATCGTCTCATACTGGTGGTGAGCGGCATGCGGACCCTTATCTGCCAACAAGATGCAGCCTTACGTGCAGTTGGGGTTCCATTCATTCCTTTGCCGGTAAATATCTCTTCCTTTGTCCTATCATTATATTTTGTGCTTTATTCTTACACTTTTTTCTCTTTTCCAGGCACCAGTAGCTACCACTGGCGCAGTACCTCCACCGGCTCCTGCTCAGCCTTTTGCTCTGGCCCCATTTTCAGCACGAGGTCGTGGGTCCCATGCCACTTCTCGAGCACGTCCCCGAGGATCTATTTCATCTGCTCAGAGCCAATCTAGGGTCATATCTTCCTCCTCTGGCAGCAACAATGGTGACGACTTTGGTAGACTCTTTAACGATGACAGCTCGGAGGAGGCCGGTCCTTCTTCTTGCCAAGTCTGCCTGAGGCACGAGTGAGAGAGAGAGCCCCCCCTTTTACTTTTAGATACACTTTATTTTGATGGGCCGGCGTGCCCCAGTTTCATACACTTATGGGCCTGCATGCCCTTATTTACCGTTTTATTGGGCCTGGGTGCTTCGGTTACATTTTGAAACATTCTACCACTTTTGATGCATTTTGGGCCTTCGTGCCATTTATTACTTGATATTCATCCACTATTTTATCTACTGTTCAAACTGTCATGGATGCGTAATAAAAATGTCAAGACTTACACAGAATGTAGAAACCATAAACTGATACATGCTTAACACCTTTAAATATGGCGATCGCCAGTGTCAACATGGCGGTCGCCATTTTCCACAAATGCTTACATTGCGGTCACCAGTTGCAACATGGCAGTCGCCTGGTCAAAGGGATGATGCCACTGTACTATGCTTTTTTGAGTTAGCGGTCGCCAGATCCAAGGTGGCGGTCGCCATATTGAACGCTCCCTTTGCTAAGATTTTGATTTCCCGCCCTTTCTGCCTTATAAATACAGCCTTGGAGGCCCTATTTTCTATTATTCCGACTCAGATGGCTTCTCCTCTCTACATGGATTGAGGCATTCTCCCACATTGAACGTTTAAACTTTACCCTTTTTGGCCTCAATGCTCTTTTCTTACTAAGGACTGTGAAGATTAATAGACCTTTACTGTTAGTTGCTACGAAACAGTGGGATCTGTAACCTCACGTCTTTCGATTCGGCCTTGAAGAGCTATGCCCGACCGCAGTCTTCGTTGCTATTCCCACTTTCTTTCTCTTGACTCGAGAGCAGGTGATACAGTTTTATGGTCTATCTAGGATGGAGGCCTCTCTTCTGACACAGGGTGACTGCCTCGACATACCTTGGATCATTGATAGATTCCTTCCTACAGGTGACCTCAGTGACCCTGACTTTCAACTGCGGCGACGCTATGCACTTTGCTTCTGTCTTCTCGCCCAGCATCTTCTTGTCCCTTCTGATGGGTGAGTTAGCTGTGCATTGGTTGACATTGCCGGTCAGATGTGGATGGGGAGGGACTTTGTACCACTTGTTTTAGCCGAGACACTGCTAGGTTTAGATGCTGTTCATCGTGGTGAGACCACCACCTTTGCTGGTAGCCCTTTACTTCTTCAGGTAAGCTCAATCACTAAACTCTCCATCACACTTCAAGGCTTTTCTCTTACTGTTCTAACTTTTGTTGATGATTTGGCTGATGGAGAAGGTGAATCTCGTACAGAAACCACCTGCTGACCGGCACAGTGCTGCATCTTTCCTTTACCGTCCTTGTTATCAGATATGTGATACCGAAGCAGCCTGGCGACAGTACCTCTCCTCTCTGACTGGCCTAGATATCACCTGGTAGTACCCTTGGTGGCGAATTTCAGCCATGACTCTGACCACTATACATCATCCTGGTGTTCTGCTGGTTGGTCTTCGTCAAACTACCTTCTATTATCCACATAGGATCATGCGGCAGTTTGGGCGAAGCCAGATTATTTTTCCCAGTATTCGAGTCGTCTGTTTTCTTCTGCACTGCGGGCTCCATTTCTAGCACAGTATCAGGATGCCTAGCCTTCTCGTTCATGTATGGAGATACAGGAGCTGCAATGTCCCAAATTTTTTGCTGAATACAAGACATGGCTAATGCAGGATTGGGAGAAGAAGGATAAGGAACAAGTAGAAAAGAGGAGGAGGATTTGAGGCCTCCTGCTTTGTCTTAAAGAATTCATAACTTTCCTCTTTTGTTTGTAGAGTTTAGGATTTGTGTGTCCTCCCTTTGAAAACTTTGTAGCTCTAATTGAAGCAATGAAAAACTCCCACTCTAAGCTTAGAATGGTTTGAATTTATCCAAAATTTGAACGAGTTTATTATCAAAATTTAGGAACAAATTTGCACTTGTCTTACTTAGATTAAAAAATGGTTAAAAAGAATGTGGCCAGATTTTTTAGAAGAAGTTGCCTACGTATCCCAAAAAGGTAGAATCAGGCCTTAACGTAGTTCAGGCTCGATTTACACTCGGGTATTGATACTCTCCTTTTGTGATGCCCTAACTTTTGCCAAGGCTGCCCTTTCACGTTTTCAACCTTGCAGGCTGCTATAACTTTTGCCTGAGTTGCCTTTTCGATTTTCAACTAAGCGAGCTTTTATTTTATTTTTATTTTTACCTCAGGGATAATACTTTTTGAGCTGGTCGAGGTTAACTGGAGTAGAGAACACATTGCTATCAAATTCTGTAATAATGATGGCACCACCAGCCATAATGGTTTTGATGAGAAACGGTACGGATCAATTTGGCTTGAACTTGCCCATCGGATCAAAGATAGGAGTGCTAATTTCCTTAAGAACCAAATCACCTTCTCTCCAGTCCCAGGTCATGACTTTTTTATTGAATGCTCGAGCTATCCTTCTCTGGTATCCTTGTACATGAAACAGAGCCTACAGTCTTCTTTCATCAAACAAGAGCAACTCTTCCATTCAGTTCCTTTTCCATTCTGCTTCTGCGATACGGGCCTTGGCTACTACTCGTAGTGAAGGGATTTCCACTTCAATGGGTAGTACAGCTTCCATCCCGTATACTAAAGAGTATGGCATAGTTCCCGTCGAAGTTCTAATTGACGTTTTGTATCCCCAAAGTATAAATGGTGGATGTTCCGACCAATCCTTATATGAGTTGATCGCCTTTTGCTGGATTTCCTTGATGTTCTTGTTTGCTGCCTTGACTGCTCCATTAGTCTACGGTCGATATGGTAAAGATTTGTGAGCCACTATCCGGTATTCTTCGAAAAGATCCAAGACCTCTCCTTAGAAATGTGAGCCATTATCCGAGATGACCTCATGCGGGACTCCGTACCGGCAAATGATGTTCTGTTTGATGAACCTAGCAACATGAGAGGTTTTTAATACTGAGTAGGAGGCTGATTCCACCCACTTGGTAAAGTAGTCAATGGCCACCAAGATAAACTCGTGCCCATTTGACACCTTCAGTGTCACCTTGCCGATCACATTGATGCCCCATACTGAAAACGACAATGGTGATGTCAGGTTGTATAGCTAAGATGGGGGAACGTGTATAAGGTTTGCATGAATCTGATACTTATGACATCTCCACACGAACTGTATGCAGCCTGTCTCCATTGTCATCCAAAAGTATCCTTGTCTTAGGATTTTCTTGGCTAACATATTTCCACTCATGTGTGGTTCACAAACTCCCACGTGGATTTCTTTCATCAATGCTTAGCCTTCTTCAGTGTTTACACACAGCTTATTGATCACAGAATACCCTCGTTTATACAGCCTACCACCGCAAATGACAAATTGTGTAGATAGTCTTCGTATCGCCCATTTATTCTTTTTGCTGGCAAACTTGGGATATTCTCCCTTATTTACAAAGTTTTGAATGTCAAAGTACCATGGAAGGTCGTCAGTGCTTTCCTTGATTGTGGCTGTCATCTCGTATGTCGATTTTCTCTTCTGTTCAATTATCAAAGGCCTCATTTGGACTCCAGATGGTATGTTAATCATAGATGCTAAGGTGGCCAGTGCATCAGCAAACTTGTTCTGCTGTCTTGGCACATGGGTAAAGATCACTGATTCAAAACACAGTATCAATTTCTCTAGCTCTTGATGATAGAGAATCAAGGTTAGGTCCCTGACCTTCAATTCTCCTCATGCTTGTGAAACCACAATGTTGAATCTCCAATGACTTCCAACTTTCTTGCCCCTAATTCCAAGGCTACCTCCAATCCTGCTAAACATGCTTCATACTCAGCTTGATTGTTGATCACTTCAAAACTGAGCTTCAATGACAAGGGGACGTGTGATTCGTTAGGAGTGATAAGGAGGACTCCTATTCCATAGCTATATTGATTGGATGCGCCACCGAAATATAGAGTCCACTTGTTATTCCCAACTTTCATCAACTGTTCGTCAGGAAATTGGAACTCTGTGTCTTCGCCTCCTTTAATTGGTTGATGGGCCAGGAATTCTTCTACTGTTTTGCCCTTGATTGACTTCCGGGTGACATATTAAAGATTAAATTATGATAGCAATAGCAACCACCGAGCCAACCTTCCTGTCAATGTCGGCTTTTTAAATAGGTACTTCAACGGGTCCATCCGGGAGATGATATTTATTGTGAAAGACAGCATGTAATGCCTTAGTTTTCGGGAAGCGCAGACCAAGGGCCAACATGTCTTTTCCAGTGGTGTGTACTGTATTTTTGATCCTGTCAACTTCTTACTTAGGTAATAGATAGCCTTTTCAACTCCAGTTTCACCCGCTTGTGCCAACATACATCCCATAGCCAAATCAATCACTAATAGATAAAGAACTAGTGGCCTATCAGGTTCTGGGGGAGCTAGAACAAGTGATTTTTGTAGATACTATCGCACGACATCAAAGGCGTCTTTACATTTCTGATCCCATTTAAACTGGACTCCTTTATTTAGCAGATGAAAGAGCATCTCACAGGTAGTTGTCAGTTTTGCGATGATTCGACTGATAAACTGTATTTTACCCAGAAAGCCCCTAACTTCTCCTTCGGTCCTTAGAGGAGGCATTTCCAAGATTGCTTTAATATTTGAAGGATCCACTTCGATACCCTGTTGAGTGATCATAAATCTAAGCATTTTTTCGGCAATAACCCCAAAGGCACACTTTTGCGGGTTGAGTCACATCTTATACTTTCGAATCTTTTCAAAGAATTTTTGCAGTGCTATGATGTGACCATCCCGATCTTTGGATTTGACTATCATATCATCCACGTATACTTCGACCTCC
Source organism: Heliamphora exappendiculata (assembly GCA_034768845.1). NCBI lineage: Eukaryota > Viridiplantae > Streptophyta > Magnoliopsida > Ericales > Sarraceniaceae > Heliamphora > Heliamphora exappendiculata. The sequence goes on along the minus strand of JAOTRH010434287.1, from coordinate 722 downwards.
TTATGTATCATGTCGTGCAGTAAAATGGTGGCAGCCCTCTGATAGGTTGCCCTTGTATTCTTCAAACCAAACGACATCACACGATAGCAATAGGTGCCCCAAGGCGTGGTGAAGTCGTCTTTTCTCTGTCCTCAGGATCCATGAGAATCTAGTTATACCCGAAGAAGTCATCCATGAATGATAGCAAGGCATGCCCCGCTGTAATGCAAAATCATCTTTCGGGCTAACCTTGTTGAGGTCCCAAAAATCCACATAGACTCGGATACGTTCGTCATTCTTTAAAATCGGCACGATGTTGGCTACCCATTTCGGATTGTCAGTTACCATGAGGAATCCTGCATTGATCTGTTTGGCAACTTCTTCTTTGATCTTCAGAGCCCATTCTGGCCAGATTAGTCTTAACTTTTGTTTAACCGGTTTGGTATCAGGGTATTAGGGGATATGGTGCTGGACAATGTCAGGATCAATTTTGGGCATATCCTCATAAGACCACGCAAATACATCCTTGAATTCTTTTAATAAAATTATTAATTGTTCATGTTCAACTAAGGATAAAGAAGAACTAATTTGAATATTTTATGAGTTATTTTCATTACCCAAATTTATTGACAAAATTTCTTCAATTATGGGTTGGGCACGCATTTCTTCTTCTCTTTTTATTAAAAGTTTTATTTCTTCGGGGATATCCCTGTCGAATTCATAATCGTTGAAAAGTATATGAA